>OX637574.1:23231341-23449366 GCA_951800085.1 Comarum palustre | reverse complement strand
CGTCCCAAAAATTTACCCTTTTATCGGGACCAGGCGGGTTACAGAGGGTTGTAACTGCGCTGTTAGTTTCCCCGAAGTTTTAACGAGTGTAAAGTTTGAAAATTTTAGTGGTATTGGTGCGTATTCATACATTCGAGAAGAGTGCCAAAGTGTTCGGAGTCAAGGGACGCTCAGAAATGACTTATTTAAAAGGTCAAATGTTGACTTTTTACCACGTCGAGTTTCTTGGAAAATATTCTTCACGAAAGTTGTAGTGCTCGATGATACGAGTCTGTGGACACGCGGCAGGTGTGAATCAGATACTTTGTGGAGAAGTTATGGTCAACAGAAGTTGAGTTTCCGGTTTTAGAAAGTATATAAATAGAAAGGATGAGTTTCCAAAAATGGAAAGAACCCATTTTCTTTCTCCTTCCACATGCGCGCGCGTTCCCCTCACTATCTAAAAATTCGAACTGACCCGACCCAAACCCGGCCGACCAGACCATACTTTTACGGTGAGCTCCGGCCACCGGAGACGTCGAGGCCGGTCAGGATCGCTTCCTCTCCCCCGTGCGAGCCTCCCTGTGGTGGTAGCGTGGCCCAGTTTGACCTGGAACGACGCGTCTGAGCTTGAACAATATGACGTCGAAACCCGGTTTCTGACCTGACTAGTTCTCCGGCGTGGGGCGGCGGCGAGGCATGAAACCAGTTTAGAAAGGACGCCCAAGGCGGACCTCCGTTGGTGTTGAAGCTCAACACGGCTGCATGAATGGCTGAGGTGGAGGCAGCCCTTTCGGGGCAGTTTTGGGCCACTTCTCGACCGAGTTGATCAAAACTCCATGTGTATATTGATCGACCAAGTGTTGAGGATTTAGCGTGTGGCGGTAGTTGGCACAGCGGGATTTCGAGGTGAGTAATTTCCACTGAGGGTGCAATCACAGAAATACCCCTGACAATTTTGTCTATTTACAAGACTGCCACTATAGTCGAAATACCTTAAATGCCCTAACAGTTCAAGTTAACTACTAGGGTGCCCATTGGGTGGTTTACTTATATGTCCTTGAGGGGATTTATTTAGTTACGTGGTTGCCTTTACATCATATTTATGTGTTTTGATGTTGTTAGTTCATATGGTTGATTGTTACGGTTAATAAATAGCTAGTTTTTGTGTACCTCAGCTGAGAGGTTAAACTCAATGGCCTTAGTCGTACGTCATCCATAATAGGTTTTCTACAGATACATAGAAATGGGATTTGCCTGGTTAGAGCGTTAATTAATATAAGAGCTACGTGTGGCTTGATCCGTGAGTTCATGGTACGTAGACAGCCTGACCAGGATTCGGGTGCAGTCACAATTCATATTAGAACCGTATGTCCTCTAAAGTAGTTAGTTTGAGATCCATTAGTTTAGAGGACTATTCCGGGTGTGAGGTCTATTCTGGTATTGTTTGGACTGCTTGAAAATGGTGTGGGAATAAGAGTTATCCTTTCTCGAGGGGGATAATGAGTAAATCTCTCTTAGGTTAGGTCCTGCACGTACTAAATCGGGTTTAAGAAGGTAAACTTGGGCCGGAGCGTGACACACACATTCTCGGATAGCAACATAACCAACAATCTAGTTAGCATTAGGAGTTCACCTTTCACAAAGCACAAAGAGGCAGCACCCGGATTACTCTCTACAACCTAGGATGTGGTCTTCCCACCCACACACCAATTCAGCTGCTAAGAGCTACTCCTCAGCTCCACCTTTACACTTCCCTGCCATTTCCTCTGCCAAAAATCCAAAACCATATTCAATTGCAAACAAAAACAACTCAAAATCAAACAACAATGTCTCAAAACCACTTATCAATTATTTACCTCCTTTGCTCTGGATTCGAAGTTGATCTCTACACCCAATAGAGGATCAATATAGCTCCTGCACTTGGATACAACCTCTGTCATTCTTCCTCATTTTCTTCTTCTTCTTCAGCTCTAAGGTCCCAACAACACAACAACAACACAGAAACACTAAACAAGTTCAACAACTCATCAATCTGCCAAAAATCACATAAACCCAGAAAGACACTAACTTTAGCCAAATCGAGCTAGGAGGGAGAGTATCTTACCCAACTCCCCAGAGATAACGAATAAAGCCTCTTAGAGCTTAAAAAGTAACCCAAAATCCTCTAGCAGTTGTCGCTGGAGGAGAACAGAGAAAACCCAGAAAAGGCAGAAAGAGGAATTTTTAGTACAAGGCTAGAATTGGACAAACAGAGCTATTAAAGTGAAGGAGAAGAGAAAAGAAAGAGAAACCCTACCGCTCGGTCTCGGCGTCGATCTCCCTTCACGGTGGACGTCTGGGTGATTGGAGAACTGGGCTAGGTAGAGGAGAGGAAGAGAAAGAATTTGAGTGTGGTCCGCGTCGAACGGTGGCCAGAGGCGGTCAGATGCCGTCGAGGACGGCGAATGCAGAGACACCTCTGGAGAGCTCGAGTTGACCGAGTTAGGAGGTTTTGACCTAGTTAAACCCTTTCTCTATTTATAGAGAAATGGACGGCTGAGATCAGATATTGGAAAGATCTGACGGTCCATATTTAATTAAAGATAAAAAATAAATGATTAAATGGTAAAACTTATTTACCGGAGAGATAATTAAAATTACCAAAAACTTCAGAAATTCGTCGAAAATAGATGGAGTATCCGAAAAATATTCTGAAAATACCGGGAGACACGTGTAGACAAGTACTATAACATCGAGTCCATAAATGAGGAATTTGAAGAATTTAGAAAAACTCGATAATGAGCATGGTCGTTAACTTTTTAAGTTACCGACTACGGCTTAGACCTCAGTAACTCATCATAAACCACAGTAAAACGTACAGGGTCTCACACTCTACCCCCCTTAAAGAAATTTTGTCCTCGAAATTCACATACTAAATTGGTCTTTGGTCAAGGGTCAATTTCTCTGTCACTCTTTGTTCCTTCAAGAATCATGATGGCTCAACTTTGCCAGTCCACGTGTGACGATGTCATAACTGATACTCTAGTGACTTTGGTTCACCAACAACTTTGTTTACCATGAGTCCAACTTTCTTCAAAGTCACTGAATTTTCCGCTGAACCTAGAATCTCTGCTCATGACCAGAGCGACAATGCCGATGTCAAGGCATGACCACTATCAAGTATTTCAACTTTTCGTTACTTCGTGTAACGAGTACTGAAGCCACGATCGAAGTGTAACAGTCGATGCGATCGTCGATCTTTCATGTTCTATAGCCATGTAACAAACTCGAACTTGTCACTTTCTCGTCTTGATCGCAATGAAGAGATATTCTCGTAACAAGCTGCCACATCCGCTAATACATAACGTCACCAAGTCTAAGCGCCAAAACGACTTTATCAAAGCTGTACTATAGGTGGGGATGCACAGATACCAACCGACAAGTGATGATACACAAGATCATGTTTTTCTTTGCAGTGCCATGCTTGCATGATAGATGAACCACAAACGATGGATTCCAAACTATGTCTCGCTATCAAAGAACCACTAATGATTAGTTATGTTGATCATGTTGCCATACTTTCAACTCTTAGATGACTCGTAATGACGTCACCGATAGAATTTTCTCAAAGTCGATATCATGAATTTAGTATCCTTGTTATCGACAATCCGAACAGACACTCATAGACGCTTTCGCTAATCTACTCTTTTGATGTCGTAATAACAATGAGTAGTTCCATGCGAGTGTGTCCGTCAGACTCCATCAGAAAGATAAATGTCAGTTTTAATAACACGTTTGAAAAGATCAAAAGGCGTCTTAGCTACCGCATCCTAATCAAAGGATCAGTACGTCTTCGCCTCTAAAGTTGTCAGGTTGAACCTCGAACGATGCTTTTCTTAAGATAGAATTCCAGGTTCCACACCTGTCGAGAGGGATACTATTCCTGCCATCAACGTTACAAAACGTTCACCTGATTTCTTGTTTAATGGACGTTTCCCTCATTATCTTGTCTTGTCATAGACTCACAGCATTCCTAACTCAAACTGAGCAACGCTTTATCCATGAATCAGTCATATAGACACCAGAAACCTTGAAATTAAAATTTCTCCCCTTAGTCACCTGTTGAGAAGTGAATGACTCAAGGGTAAATTTCATCTCGAAGTCCAACACTGTTGAACTGAGACTTGCTGATATTATCCTCTGGCCACAAACTTTCTTATCTGCTTTACACTTTTGCTTTTTGTTAGCCCGCTATCAATTGCACCGAAGTAAAGTTCCCTCTTGTCACCGAATTACATAAACTCAGACCTGACCAAGATTTCGATAGTCTGAACATCGGTCAAGCCTACCTGCATGACTATTGCAGGAAAAGTTGGTACCCACTACCTCGGCTACAAACCGACAAATTACCACCAAAATTATGGTACACACCGAATATTCTAAGGTACACTTCCTTCCCTGTCTTAGACCGTTTGTTCAAATCATGAAGCTACCACTTGGTCAACAAACAACACTTTACATTTTTGCTCATCTCAGGCATTTCATGCATAAAGTTCTAGTAGAAAACTTTATGTCCAAATACACCAATGGATAATTGATAAAGTTGCAAACTTTAAATGTAAGTTATCAAAACGACGCACAAGCTTGAGTTTGTCGTTCCAATCTTCGACAATTTGATCGTACAACATCTCCTGACACCTTATTCGGTCACAACCGATTCTTAACGCTCCACATGACTCCAATAACATCAAGAATCCTCAACCATGGAAAATCGTTTACAGATTGATGTCTTGACGAACCACAGTCATAAGTGAACAAGTACAAAACCAAGTCACGAAGTACTCACAAGAAAGAGAGAATGAATTACAGGTTTGAAGTCGCCTGCTCCCACACTAGTAACATTTTGAGTCATCGCTTACCTCATTCAACATACAAAGTTGAGGGTAAGGTCTCTCATATTCATACTATCATGTTCACATCACATACTTTTAATTCGGGACCCCAAAAGGGTCGACACATATTTGCCAATTTCAAAGCTTCATCACGTGTCGGAGCAACCTCAAACGTTGACACCAAGCTTTTATAACGTACTAGGAAAGATACGATACTTATCGCCCTATCCACTTCCTCGATTGTCTCTTCCATATTGTGAAAGATGATATCAATCACCTCAACACTACATTACAACTACCCACACTAGGGAAACATCACCGATTCGTCGTAATTTATGCTAATACTCAACCAAGCATGTACACAAATGTAAAAGCTGTCTCAATAACCATGCACAAACAAGAGAGTCATCTAACTCTAATAAAACTTGTGGAATCACCTTGAGTTCCACCAATAGTAAAATCTCCTTTCAAACATAAACTTTCTTTACAGGATCTACACTACGGGATCCTCAATCGCAACCTCAAACTCCATGATGTACCACTACGGGATCCTTAATCTCAAACTCATGGACCTCATCTCTATTTCACTATCTTAGCAACGAGGGTCTATAAACACAATCCAAATACTATGCTCCTGCATAACAAATTTTATATCTTGCGGCTCAAATAATATGCTCAGGCTTAACATTCAATCTCATAACATAAACAGTATGCAAATACATTGCACTGATTTATCCTCAATATATCCAACATTCATAACACATGCACAAGTTTTTCCTCCATATAATTATCAATTAAACCAGAACATTTTCACATTCATCATCCTTAAGTATGTCAAGTTTTCAGAGCTCTAAATCCATAATCTTAATTTATTGTCACTCTTATCATATGCCGTGGCCTGTGTACTGTGAGAGAGCTAAGTGGAAAAATACTAAAGGAAACAATGACCTCATTCCAAGTAAGTTTGGATTTGACAGAAGCACAAGGAATTTTATGTAGTCATCTAAGTGCTCAAGACAAAGCAATGGTCAAGACACACAAGCAGGACATAACACAAGAATACAACCAAGGTGACAACAAGCCTCTTTAGCTCAAGGCATAGTAGGCACTGCCATAACACAAATCAGAGTCAAGATATTTCAAGGGCACTTAGAGAATTCCTAGACTACTAAAAGATAACGAGTCGAATTTAATGAATGACACCAAGGATAAGGACACGACTCGTAAATGACTTTAAAATTGTAAATAAAAATTCCCAAGAGAGAATTTCCAAAACCATTTCTATGCCAACTCACAAAAATTTACCAGCTCCGAAATTTCTTAAAGACCACTTTCGGAAAAATTTTGACGCGCTAGCACAGACTTCAATGCATAAGATGTTTTAAAACATTTTTAAAAATAAAACTCTGAGGAACGATTACTCTGATACCATACATAGCTCCCTCTATCTATCTCGTCACAATACACAGTACCTGCAAACAACCTGTAGTAGGGGTAAGCGTCGTCCTCGCGTGCTCATATATAGGTCCACCAATGCTAGGTTTGAAACTCATAAAACCATATATAGATATACATATAGATTTGAGCTCGAAATAAAACCATTTAGAAAATCTTGGCACACAAAAATCATCATTTTATATCTTTGGAGGAAAAACTATGTAGTATGCTAAAACAAGAGCCAGAGCGCTCAATGTACAAATACAGCTTGCAGGGCTTCGCAAATCTCTGTGACCGATCCCGGGTTTGCTTATTCAGCAAACCAAGGCCAACTACATATGCTCTCGAGGACGAATAGTAGCGAGAGTGTCCATTTACAACGAATGCCCAACAGATCACTCATAGTAACACGCCACACTAACGACTCGCTTAACTCTGTATAAGGCGAGCATAAGTGAGGAAGAATTTAAACAGGGCATTGCCCCTCTGGAGGTTCATGGTTATCAACACAGTAGGATTCCTAGATACTAGGTCCCATCACTCTCAGGTTACGCATCAAAAATTAGGAAAACAGTGCTCAACATATCACATAATCATATAAAATCATACTCGTCTAGTCTCGGGTATTCTTGGCTCAATCATAAACCATTTATCTCATAATATAAAGAAAACTTTCCCAAGACATCGACCATGAGCATACCAAAATAATGCACTTTCATATATAGGAAAAACCACTAACAAAGGGGGTTTAACTTTCCCTACCTGAAATTGTCATTCCTTACGTAAGCTCCAAGCTTCCAAGAACTGCCTCGGTAATACGAGGACACCGTATAAGCTAACTCGTCCGATGAATCACTGCAGAATAGAGTAGCTTAGTAATGAAGAAACAATAATAGTCCATTTGCCCTCAGCATTCCTAATTTGACTAGGATTGATCACATTGGCCAAGTTGACTAACCATTCCCTTTTTATGGCACTTTAGCCTTTCTAGTTTGATTTTCCGATTATCGATTCTTTGCTTATTTACCGACAGCCAACTCGACTCTAATTACACTTCCCTTAATCATGTAATTAACATTAGGTGTCATATTATAATCCATTGATTGCTATGGACACCCAATGCATATTTTAGCCATTACATTAACCTTGAGTCAATAGACCGATAATGTGAATCACCAATTTTTCTGAAAACGATCAATTTGACATTTTCGGATATAGTTATTATCTTTTGATAACAATTCAACATTTAACCAAATTTCATTTCCAAAAATAGAAACTTTCCCAAAATGAAAACTTTCTAAAAATGGAAACTTTTTTACGAATTTTCTCTAATTATTCGTCCTACGACTTAACAAAACTCTACAACTCTAATTGCTTTTACTAACATCTGACAACAACCAATTTTTACCAATGCATCATATTGACCAAATATCTCATTTATTTGGTTTGACTTCTTTACTAACAATTTACGGACCTTATTTTCATTTTCAAACACACACACATTCTCGGATAGCAACATAACCAACAATCCAGTTAGAACTAGGAGCTCACCTTTCACTAAGCACAAAGCGGTAGCACTCGGATTACTCTCTACACCCGAGGATGTGCTCTTCACACCCACACACTAATTCAGCTGCCAAGAGCAGCTCCTCATCTCCTCCTTTACACTTCCCTGCCATTTCCTTTGCCAAAAATCCAAAACCATATTGAACCTCAAACAACAACACAAAATCAAACAATAATGTCCCAAAACCGTTTATCAATTATTTACCTCCTCTGCTCCGGATTCAAAGTTGATCTCTGCACCCAATAGAGGATCAATACTGCTCTTGCACTCGGTTACAATCTTTGTCATTCTTCCTCCTTTTCTCCACCTTCAGCTCCAAGGTCCCAATAACACAACAACAACACAGAAACACCAAACAAGTTCAACAACTCATCAATCTGCCGAAAATCACATAAACCCAAAAAACACCAACTTTGGCAAAATCGAGCTAGGAGTGAGAGTAGCTTACCCAACTGCCCAGAGATGTCGAACAAAGCCTCTTAGAGCTTGAAAAGCAACCTAGAATCCTCTAGCAGTTGTTGCTGAAGGAGAACAGAGAAAACCCAAAAAAGGCAGAAAGAGGAATTTTTAAAACAAGGCTCGAATCGGACAAACAAAGCTATTAAAGTGAAAGAGAAGAGAAAATAAAGAGAACCCTACTTGTTGGAGGTCGAGTCGCCACCTGGTTTCGTCAGAATCCTGTGAAGACCGCCGCTCGGTCTCGGCATCGATCTCCCTCCACCATGGACGCCTGAGTGTTTGGAGAACTAGGCTAGGTAGAGGAGAGGAAGAGGAAGAGAAAGAATTTGAGGGTGGTCCACCGTCGAACGGTGGCCTGAGGCGGTCAAATGCCGTCGAGGAAGGCGGAGGCAGAGAGAGCTCAAGAGAGCTCAGGTTGACCGAGTTGAGAGGTTTTGATCGAGTCAAACCTCCCTTATATATTTATAGAGAAATGGAGTGCTGAGATCAGATCTTAGAAAGATCTGACGATCCAGATTTAATGAAAGGTAAAAAGTAAATGGTTAAATGATAAAACTTATTTACCAGGATAGTAATTAAAAATTACTAGAAACTTCAAAAATTCGTAGAAAATAGATGGAGTGTCTGAAAAATATTCTGAAACTACCGGGAGACTCGTGTCGACACATACTATGACACTGAGTCCATAAATGAGGAATTTGAAGAATTTAGAAAAACTCGTTAATGAACGTGGTCGTTGACTTTTTAAGTTACCAAGTGCGGCTTAAACCTTAGTAACTCGTCATAAACTACGGTAAAAACGTACGAGGTCTCACAGTATGGAGTTCGAACGCTAGGGGAGGAACTTTGTAATTGCTGAATTATCAAACGTGGTCTTGGATAACACCTTGCTACGATGCATGGTTGGACCCTTTCACAGGGGTCGATGTAGATTAGTCATTAGGCTTAGGAAACCTTTGGGAAACCCTCTTTGGAGATCAAAAAATAAGGGCGATGTTGCTTAAACAAATCCAGCAGTGAGACTTTCACAGAGCTAAGGGATGATTGAACCATTTCACAAGGGCCGAGTGAGGATTAGTTATTGGGTCTAGGAAGCCTTTGGAAACCCTCTTTAGAGATAAAAAAATAAAGGCAATGTTGCTTAAACAAGTCCAGCAGTGGGACTTGGCACATGCAATGCTGGTAATCATAGTAGCATCTCTGAGAAAGGAAGCATATTTTACCTTTAAAGAAAGAACCCCTATCTATTCTATCATGTGTTTGTGTTAGTATAGAAAAGCAAAATGTCAAAAGAAAGAAGGAATCTTCCCCTACAGAAACCCTTTACTATATCAAACAAGGTTTCATAGACTTGGTCAAGGATTCCCTCCTGATTTTGTTGCTAAACCTTTAGTTGCAGACACACTTATGCAGGCTACTTTGGCATTCAAATTTCAAAGGGATTTCATGATAGTAGGAATTGGAGTAGACTAAAATAGAATCATACTGTTTTGAGACCCAAGGATTTACATTATATGCATCCAAAATTGTTATGGACAAGTTACAACATTTCATAATGATAATCACAAATGATCAAAATAATGCAGATTGAAACATCAGCTAGCTATGTTGCTTGTGCTATGCTTTTGCTTGATTTCCTCTACAGACACCAGGAGGGGATCAAACTTAATCATGTGGTAGCATTCTCAAACATATTCAGTCCTTGTTCTATTGAAAAAGTGTCTGCTTCACCAATAGCTTCCATCCACCCCACCATCATTTTTCTTACTTTGAAAGCGCTTGAACCCTGAAGTCTGTACATTTGTTCAGCATAATCAGATGAATGGCATTTTTCAATAAACTCAACCTAAAAAAATGTACATTTGTTCAGCATAATCAGATGAATGGCATTTTTCAATAAACTCAACCTAAAAAATGCTATACTACAAGACAACCTAAAAATATTTTCATCCATTTATTAGGTGAAGGGCAAGCCAGGAATCTGGAACTAGCTATTGCTACCCATATGTAGTTTAAAAAGATCCCGAAAAGACAGCAAATCACATCCATTACAATCACAAGACAACATTGCTTGGAGAAACAAATCGATGCCACCAAGAAAGGATCCTAGACCACATTCACTTGAGAAGATACATCCAATTTCACAATTTGTTCCAGTGGCATAAGGTGTAGCCAGCTTCATCTATTGGCTGCTCCAGTAACTTCATTCAGTTAAGGCTGATTTACAAAGCATTAATCTGTACATAGGATCCACACGGTCTAAGACATGTTGTTCCCAATCTGATCGAACTCCAAATAGATTATCCTTAAGCCACCCTTCATTATCTCTGGCATACCTTTGTTCTTGCACAATAGCAAGTTTCCCTTTTCCGTGTGTCAAAAAAATGTTCCTTCATTCTAACAGAGACAGCCTCTATATCATATTGCAGAAACACCTAGCAAATGAGAATAAGAATTGTCATGCGGCGAACATATATAGTGTTTTCTAGATTTATGTAGTGCAAACTCTTAACATTGCATATATGGTGTCATCACTTAGTGTGATTGGTTTTGAGGGTGAAGAGGTGAAAAAATGTGATTACAGAGTTCTTATGGAGCTTCATGAAAGAGAAGGTGCAAAGTAGTCTTACCTTTCCATCAGATGTAAGGAGATCAGTAACAGCTTCAACAAATGACCTTTGCAGCATTCTCCATCGATGCTCTGGTTCGTTGAAATCAGGATTCGGACACTAAAAAATGGGAGAAAAAATACTTATCAAATTGTTTTTGTTCATGGAATACAACATCCCTGCTGGTGAAAACTCATTTTGTTGATAAATTAAACAGTTTGTAGCCTTTTTGTCCAACAGGATAACCAACAAAAACTGATGGCATGGCACGATGATCAAATTTATGTGATGGATGGACATTAGTTGCATAAGCCAAACATCTGGAAACTTGAAGATGAACATAAGAAGGTGTTGTGGCGTAAAACAACTCAAATGGTGTTTGAGAGAGAGCAAAGAGGAAGGTATTAATGAACAGTAGTGAGAGCACATTCCCCCCAAAATGAGGTAGAGAGGTGAGCATGAAATTTCAAAGCACGTGCTACTTGCAAGATATGACAGTGTTTGCGCTCCACAACCCCATTCTGTTAGGGCGTGTAAACACAAGAATGTTGGAAGATAACACCATTATCATGAAAAAAAAGCGCAATGAAAGAAATTCTCTACCATTGTCACTTCGAAAAATTTTAATGCGAGAGTCAAATTGTGTAGAAGCATAGGTGAAAAAATGTTTAATAAGAGGTTAGGCTTTATCTTTGAAACGCATTAGAAAAATCCATGTGAAACGAGTATAATCATCAACGATAGTTAGAAAATAGCGAGAGCCACAAAGAGAAGGATATCGATATCAACCCCAAATATCACAATGAATAATCTCAAAAGGTTTAGTCGAAGAAATAACACTGGTAGCGAAAGGTAAACGACTCTGTTTAGCCGAAGGACATACATGGCAAACATTATTAAATTGAATGGGAAAATGCAAAAAATTCTTAGCAATGAAATTTAAACGAGAAGGTGATACGTGCCCAAGTCTATGGTGCCAAAGATCGGTGAAAGAGATGGTGAGGTTGCAAGTTGGTTTGTTTGGTGATGGCTTTTCCGCCTCCAGCGCCGTTAGGTAGTATAGCCCGTCTCGGTGTTTACCCAAAGCAATCATCCTCCTTGTAGTTAGATCCTGCAAAATACACCAGTATGGGTAAAAAGTCACCGAACAGTTCAAATTTTTTGTCAAACGACTAACAGACATTAGATCAACTTTGAATGTAGACACCAATAATACATCGTGTAGATAATAACTGGAGTTTAAGGGCAGTGTCCCCTTTGCAACAATTTTGGCTTGTTCTCCACTGGGCAATGATACTGATGGTAAAGAACTATCAATGACTTTATGCAATAAATTAGGGGATGAAGTAATATGATCCGTTGCTCTACTGTCAATGATCCAATTACGAGAAAGGACTTTAGACAAACCTGGTTGAGATACTGCATTTGCCTTGGAATTAGTGCCCTCATTTGATGATTTAGAAATAAGTGAAAACATTTGCTTGAGTTGGTTTTCTGTGATCGTAACCAATTTCTCATCTGATGCATAATTGGCTATAATTCTACTTGGATTATCTCTAGCTCTTGGGTGACCTTCTGGGTATCCATGCAATTTATTGAAAGTTTGGGCCCAGTGGCCCAATTCATCACAATAGGTGCAATGAGGTCGACCTCTTCCGGAACTTCTACCACCACGACATCCTCCATTCCAGGTCCCACGGTAACCACCTCTATTACTGCCGCGAGCTGATCAGTCGTTCCAGCCACCGCTGCCGCTGCGGTCGGCGCGGTCATTCCATCCACTACTGTTGCGGTCCAATCGATTAGGCCAAACGTGCAAGCCTTGATTGTTTCTATCTTCTCCAACATATCGATTGTTGCCCCAAGAAAAACGATTTGGTTCTGTTGGTGGTGGTTTGCTGCCCCCTGATTGGACAGCCATGGCGGCACTGCCGGAATCATCGGCCATGTGTGATGAAGAAGAAGCAACCAGACGCTGCTTTTCTTCTTAGAGAACAGATGAGAATGCTTGACAAACAGTGGATAGAGGTTTCATGAGAAGGATTTGTCCTCGGATAGCCTGGTATGTTTCATTCAATCCCATCAAGAATTGCATCAATTTTTGTTGATCTGTTTGTTGTCTTGCATTGAGATTTGTTAGCTCATCCCATAGAGCTTTCAATTTTTTGTAGTAGATTGAGACCGAGAGATGCTCTTGCCGAAGAGAGGAGATGTCTCGCTGTATTTCATAGATGCGAGTTGCATTGGCTTGAGAAAAACGCTTATGGAGGTCCTCCCAAACCTCATGAGCAGTAGAATAGTAGTTTACACTTTCTCCTATTTCTGGATCGTAGGAATTAACGATCCAGGAGTGAACTATATCGTTGCATCTTGACCAAACTGCATAGCCTTCAGGATCAGTTTCTTCTGAGGCTGCTTTGATGGAACCATTGATAAATCCAAACTTGTTCTTGGAATTTAGAGCTCGAAGCATAGATCGTTTCCAACCAGAGTAGTTATCTCCAGTCAAGGGTTTAGAGACAAGAGTCAATCTGGAATGATGGATGAAATAAGGAGTATAAATGCCTCTGATGAGGCCTCTGAATTTTCAGGTTTCTGAAAGGGATTATGGAAAGGGATTTCATTCTTTGATCTTAGAGAAAGGTCTTGATCATCAGCCATGATGATTGGGGATATGGAGGCTACACGAGAGATTAGGGTGTAGTGGTGAATCAGGATCTTAGACTGTTCTTGATACCATGAAAATAATATAATTTGGCTGAATAATATTCATTGATAATCAGAGAAATATATATATATACAGGAATGTCTAGAGTTAATTAAGAAAGAATCCTACTACGGTGTATTCTGCAAGGAAACATATATACACAAATCTTTATATTACTAACAAGGAAGATATTCCTAATTGATAGAGGATATTGCTGATTTGACAGATACTTTCTTTACAATACTATACCACTTCCAACGTCAACTACCAAACAGTCAATATCAAAAGGGTATGCCTGCACTGAAGGACTATTATTAGAAAACTGATTCATTTTAAGTACAGAAGGATGCAATACTGGAAATCTTGTATCACTACTATCTTGAGTGAATGTATGAGTTTTGTCTTTAATTCTTTAAGAAGGAATCATATTTTGATGCACAGCTCCTCATCAACTAAATGTGTATCTAAGCTGTGTACTGAGTTAATGGCCCTAATAATAGGAACCAGTATCACCACCATGATGAGGAAAAAGTCCTAAGATTTGCAGTTAATATATTTCCATGCAGGTTTTTTGCTAAGGAACAATCATCACAATGAGGGTTTAACATTACATTCTACAAACTTCACATGAACAAATATATAAATATTAGTATGGAAACTAGACTACTATATGGTTTCTCCGACCATGATGGGATGCATTACTTTTAAGTTTTAACTTTCTTCCATTTACGGTCCGATTGAAACCAATTTTAAGCTTGTTGCTAAGGTATTAACTTTTACTGAAGGAAAAAATAAAATAAAACTTACCCTATCTAAAGCCATGATGCCGGGAAGTTTTCTTCCTTTGAGAAACTCCCATAGAACTGAAGCATTCTCAATCATATTGAAGTGAAAGATGGAATCTGATTCCTTCACCATTGCTTCACATGCCATATTCCCAACGACAGTTATATTGCTGTCACCTCGACTTAGTTGATTAAGCATTTGCGCCACTTTAGAAGCTCCTTTTGTGCATCTGTTCGTATTAAATTTCACTGGACCGATCCAGGTAACTTTCTGTAGTTCATTGAAAATACACGGAAGATCTGATCATGTGTCCATGACAAAGCCAGCAACTAGGGATACGTGGATGTTCAATACAAAAGAGAACATAAAGCAATCAAGAAAGAAAATACAGATGACATCTAAATGAAACTTTATGGTTGTGACTTTTAAGACTGATAGACAGTCTCCACAGCTGCATGAAGCTTGGTACACTTAGACTTTAGAGATATGATTGCAACACACTGTTATGCATAGTAGTTGAACTCTAAACCTTAAAACTGTACTGCTCTATTATTGGGAGTATTGAGTTATTATGTGTATATCTAAGTCACTACATAACAAATCTTCTGCCCAGTTGGGTGTTATGCGGTGACTTAGATATATGCACAATAACTCAATACTCCCAATATCCAATCCGTAACCTCAAGATTGTGTTATTGATATTTAAAAAATAAAAGATAGTTCTTCATGTGTAAATGAATACTTGAAAAGTATCCACACTTACCTCGCATTTAGTGAGAACGGAGTTTATTTCATCTAGTGATACAGACCCAACATCAACAGGTACCCACCCTAAAAGAGAAGAAACAATTGTATGAAAAACTTGAGTTGATGGCAGTATACAACACATCCAGAACATCAGAACTTGAAACCAACTCACATGTAAACATTAATAAGAACAAGAGTGGTTAATGAAATTGTCATTCATATATTTTTATTTAGGAAAGGAATAGCATCATATTATGTTCAATCAAATGCAGTCTTACCATCCGGAATAGCATGCCCAGGAAATATTTCCAATTGCTTCGGATGACGATCATTGTTGCACTAAAAGTCCTTTGGATATAGGATCTGTACATTTCTATCGTGTGCATACTGGACTATATCTAGAGCTTCTCTAAGTGCTCCAAAGTATGCAAAGCAGCTGCTTTATTAAAAAGATCACTCCCTCCAATCTGCAGAGCCGAATATTTTTAAAATATGTAAGTACACAGTATGACAACACTTGAGAAAATTTTGAACAGTTGGCAACTTCCCCTTTAAAATCAGCAAGATTCTCAAGGAGAAGAAAATCAGCTTTTTCAAAGCCTTCTCTCTTTGATGCCATGTTATGAGAAATGCATTTTACCGGAACAACTTTGCAGTCAATTACCGATGACAACAAATCTGAAATATCAAGCCATTAAATCAGTTTACAACATGTTGCATGATTATTAGATTCGTTTTGAATTTTTGATAATATCATGAAACGATTGAAATCTACAAAAAATAAATCATTGTTATTGTATTAAAAATGCTAGTAACAAGCTGAAAATGATAATAAGCAACAAGAATTGCATACCTGCAAGACTGCAGCAAACACTTAAGGATTAGTTTTAGCACTCCAATCACTAACAAGAACCACCTTAGCCCCTGACTGCTGTCAATAGTAAATACTTAATGGTAAAAACAGTATTGGACTCTTGTTCCTGAAGCAAAAGAACAGAGTCAAATCTGAGCAGGACAACTTTTTCAACAAGCTCCTCCTTTGGAAATTTCCTTAGAGTCTGCAAGTGTGGCAAGCCTCCAATTCTCCTCTATAACCCTAAAACATCACAAATCCAATTCAGATAAATAACAACTCATACCAATAAACAAGAAAAACATTAACTTCTTCCAGTAAAACTGTAAAACTAGTATCAGTGTATCACCTTACCTTACATTTACATGTTACTATTGCTTTGGGATATTCAACACTGCGATACTTATAAGCAATGGATGAAAATGCAGGAGTTGCAGACAGAGAGAGTTGAGTGAAGGTGAAGAAAGTTCACAAGTAGACCCATGTAAAGCAAACTACCAAAGCTCTAAAACCCAGCTGCTATTTTCTGGCTGAGGTTTTAAGCATGAAGGAGATGACAGTAAAAACGACACGTCATTGATACAAAACGACACGTCGTTTATAAGGGCGGGCACTACATAAAACATTAAAACAAACGCAGAGCTTCAACAAAGCAAGGCTCAGTCAGAATTTGAAGCTCATATCGTTAATGACGTCGTAGAATCCGATTACCGGAGAACAGTAGCTGGCCGGAGATCGGAGCTTGAAAAAAATGGGTTTCAGCTTGGGATTCCTGGTCGGCATCTTCGGGGTTCTGATTCTCTTCCATGCCGCTTACTCAACTGTTCAGTGTAAGCCGTTGAAATTGTCATTCTAGGGTTTCGTAGTGATTTGATAATGGGATCGTTTCTGAGATTTGGTATTTTTGATTTGTGTTGTAGATAGGGGATTGTTGAAGATTATGGAGGAGGAGTTTTCAGGGCCTCCATTTACTGTAAGATTGAGAGTGAATATTTAAATGGTTAAAATTTTGTTGTTTTTACTGTTTGTTTGTGTGTGAAGTTTGGATTACTGGGGAATTACAGGTGGTAGTGGAGTTGCTGATGGGGTTAGTGCTGAGTTTGTGGGCAGGGCTTACTGTTCCGGGCACGTTTCTGTCGATACATCCCCATTCTGAGGAGAATAGGTATGTCTTGAGTTTTTTTTCCAGTGTTTGATATTGGTGATTGGATTGTTCATGATGTGCTTGGATTGTTTGTAATTTCAATCGAATCTGTAGTACTTGTGTTATATTTCTCTACTTGAGGTGGGAAGAGTGATGACATAACAGATGCTAATGGTTAAGTTTTGCACGTAGTGGTTTTACCACTCCTAGATTCTAACTCTGTGTGTGATCGGTGTCGGTTATAGATTTTTCATGTGTTTGGTTGAGCGATATAAGAGGGCAAAATACGTTTTGGGTGAATTTGTTCATATCGTACATTTTTGGCGGTTATTGATAGTGATTACCTGTTGACATACTGTTGTGAAGATTTATCGCACATCCTACCAATTTAAAAAGAAACCTTTTCTTAACTGTTTCTCCTTTTTTCAAGTACAAGGGAGTGTTTGATGGTTCGGGTAATGATGTAGCACACAGTGGTGGATCCAGCCCCTGGCTTACCTGGGCTAAAGCCTAGGTGAGATCTCATCTCTTGGAAAAAAATCTAATTTCAGCTGAAGAGAAAGCCAGTATTATAGTGACACTGCTGCACTCTCATTTCAACACCAATTCACATAGTCAGTTAAATATTTGACTCTCCAACTCTTCGTCAATGTTCATACACCACTCCTCTCTCTCTCAAACATTTAAAAAGCCCCAAATTTTTCAACCTTCAGAATCACTCCACACCTCCCATTACTCCCCAGAACTCTTTGCCGCCAAATCCCTCGCACCTGTAACTCTATAACACCAATACCAGTGACCTGAACTATTTCGTTAATCGGTACTACTCTTATTGTTTGTGGGAGACATTAAAAAAACATTGGTATACCAAAATGATATCATTTTGGGGGATGGTAACCCTAAAATTAAGTTGTTGAACAAAAAAATCTCGCACCGCTAAATCAGTTGGATTTTTTTGTGTAACAAATAGCCCAGGTAAGAATTTCATCCTGGATTCGCCTCTGGTAGCACATGGTTTATTGCTTAGACTCAATCTTCATAATGTAGGACTGAAACGTTATGGACTTGTCTGTATTCTGGAAGGAGTTTTAGGAAAGACATAACACACTAACAAAGTTCAATTGAACTTCAAGTACTGAGAGAGTTCAAAGTGACAGTAGTATAATTGAGTAGAGTAATTCTTTACAGTGATAGAGTAATTGAGCTAGGGAACTGCTGCTTATGTAATTGGCTTTAAAGCCTCTTCTCCCCTAAGGAGGATGAAGAAAGAAATCCACTTTAATGCCTCAATAGGAATCCCCCATTCTAGAACCTAGAACAGCGGAAACTGCCTACAACAGTATCTTTGACCCAATTAATCACACTTCTAATTCTACATAACATAGGTTTCAGCATTGCTTCATATAAATTATGTTGCTCCATAAAAGAAATTCAATGCATTAGTAAAGACTAAACAAGCATCAGCATTGCTGCATGTTCATAGAGTTGACTAGTGTCCACTCTTCAACGAGCAATTTACCAGCTGTTTTTATGATTATTGTAAGATTTGCAAAGCCTAGTTTTGGTGATGCACAATTTCAGTTGCTGATGTTTGTTAAACATTTTCTGTACTTGTTTGAGTGTGACTTTTAAATGCTGTACAAGTGACGACCCTATTGTTCTGAATTGCAGAATAGTTGCTCTACCGGCAAACCTAGACTTTATGGTCTTCAACCATCGTGGCAAAGTATTTCCCGTGGAGATGGATTTGAAGCTAAAGCATTAAGGTCTTCAATTCATTCAAGCAGAACACTGCTTTCAGTTAATTTCTGGCATTCAGAGCAAGGAATGGCAGCATGTGGCACATTAGTGCATTTGACAGCATCTGAAAAATCATTAACACTGCTTCTCTACTTTGTTTTGTTTCCTTGGAGTATGTTACTGTATTTTGCCTTTACCTATGTACCTTCTAACCGTTGGATACCTGTTCGCTTTATCTGTTACCACGGCGTAGTCATTTAAAGTAATTTGAACTAGTTGCTTTACAAGCTCCTCTATTCAGAATTGCAATGTGATTACTAAAAGATATGACTGCCAAATATAGCATCAAAAGCCAATGGCTGTTGCTGTATAAACTCAAGAATAATAGAATTCATTCAATGTGATACAATTTCAAGTGTTGGCCAAAGTAGCAAAAGACTAAAAATGTAATGGAAAGAAAGCAACATCCACATATCTAAGAAAAAATGTTACAGTGGGACTGACTACAACTAGTCACTACGTCTCATTATCCATACTACAACAACACAACAGTACAACCTCTTCTAATCTCGGAATCAATGGCCCCAAGTCCTCTGATTTGACCTTCAATAGCCCCACAGTTACTCTTCTACCCTGAGCATCAATAGCCACGATTCCCTCTACTCTCTCTGAGGGTCGATAGCCTGACTGCTCATGACACATCCTATGTGGCAGAGCTTCTGACGACAATCCCAGCAATGGATTCATCTATGCCTGATTGAGCTCCTGTGGGTTTTCCATGGATTGTCTAAGAATAAACTCAGCTCTCCTCTTTTTGTCATCCCTCACTTCATCTCGCAAAACCCAATTTGCCGGTCTCACTGAACCCTTCTTTTGAAGACTCAAATCTGATGATTCACCAAGAAAATTCTTCACATGTCTGAATTTCAAATGAACAGGGGGCCTTGAAATTGGAAGTAGCTTCCTATCTTCCCCCTCCTCTCTATCCATCCATGCCCCGTTTTGCAGTGCTTGAATGGCAGGGGCAAATGCCTCTAAAACTGAATAACTGTTCCCTTTGGCCAATTCATCTGAAAGCTTTGATGGTAACACAACTGGAGACACATCTTTCTCGCCCGGCTGAAGAGGCGGTTCAAGTAAGGGCTCACCTTCACCACCTTGTAATTGTAATCCCTTCCCATCATTACCGCCCACTGAGACTGGGGCAGAGGTTGAAGCTGAACCATTGCAGAGCAACCTCTGCTGCAGACTCAACAAAGACCTCTCAGCCTTTCTCCGCTGCCTGGCTTGCTCAATCTTATCTTCCTGAGGATCCGTCTTCCTCTCATACCACATTGGCGTTTGAATGTAAGTATGCGGATCAGGAAAAGCCGGCAACCAATTCGGCAAATGCTTCCCAAGAGGAGCCTCCCCCATCTGCTCAAAACTCGGAATCAACCTCCCATCCTTCACCACTGGAAACAGCGGCAATGACTGAGCAAACGGAATCTCCTCCGCAGTCCCCACATACCGAACAATCCCCTTCATGGTCGCAGACCCAGCCTCCAAATCTTCCAACCCTCTAACAACATCAAACACATTAGACTCAGTCCTACCAGCCAAGTTGGCGTGGTAATTCGCCGTCTTCCCTAAGTCACGGAGGTATCTGATGGCAATGTCGGCCAAGGAGTCCAGAGCCGACTCCTTGCAGCTAACAAACCCGACACCCTCGCATATCTGCGCCACCGCGACCCTGGACACCGCCCGCCCAAACTCATCACCACCACCCGACTGCTGCTGTGCTCTTCTGGGCGCATCCTCCTCACCGCTACCGGATTCATTCACTCTGCTGCTTTCCGCATCTCCATGGCTCATATTCAACCCTCATATCAAATTTCCGGAGTCTTTCTGCAACTCCGAAGCATGAATCGAGCAGGGTAACGAACCAAATTGGATGAGGAACCCTGACGAAGGTCGTCGAAAAAATCTAGGGTTAGGGTTTTGGAAGAGAGAAGGTTAGGTATATGGAGGGAATTTACAAATTTCAAAAATTGAAATTGGATAAAACCCTAGCGAGATCGAAATTCAAATTGGGTGCGAAATTTCGGAACGGAGAGAGAGAGAGGGGTCGATGCAGAAGGTCGGGGTCTTGGGTATGTTTTATAGAGGCTTCTCACTAATCTAAGGTGGAGGGTAAATAGGCTTTTGGGCCTGGTGTTTCCGACCCGGCCCGATAAGGAGTTCATAAGGGTGTTTCCTTTGTGCTCATCGGAGAAGAAGATAAGGGAAAAATGGAGAAGTACTTTGGGAATGCGTATAGAGGAGATCCGGGGGTCCCACACGCCGACCCGGAGAGGTTTGTGAACATATGGATTGGGTCAGCTGCCTTCTCTGTGATCACCTTGTTCAATCCCTACATTTGGCAGCTCACCCATCAGTTCAAGTATGTCCTTTTTTTGTGGAGTTTTTGGATACCCAGTTTGTGATTTTGGTCAATTATTTGATTTGGGTGATACCCAGTTTGGGATTGTGTTGATTTTTGGGTGGTTTGAAATGGTTGCAGTTGGCATGACAAGGCAATGCTGTATGAGCAGCATCACTGGAGAAAGGCACTGAAGAAAAAGCAGCCCTATAAGTTTATGGTATGTTATGCTGTTTTTCGGGTGATTGCGGCTTAAAGTTTCAATCTTTGTTGTCCAAGACATTGAGGATTTTGGTGGGTTTTTTGTTGTATGGTGATGTTGGCGTTTATCATATTTATGATGACATTTTTGTTTGTTGCAGTGGAATGAGGTCATGGACAAGGAGGACAGAGATGCCTACTATCTCAACTGGCCGATTTATTTCCCTTAGCTGTTTCTGGGGATGAGCTTGTTAATGCTATTTGAACTGTTATGTCATTGTGCTAAGCTGAAACTTTCGTAGACTGAAGGTGATATATGTTTTCTCATGCTTCTTTTGTACTAGAAAGCTTAAATCATAGCGGATCATTTTCAAGCATTTCGGTGTTGTCTTTGAATTTGATGTCGACGAATTGTTGGTAATATCAGTATTTTTGCTATTCTCAAGACCAATTTGACAGTTAAACAATTGCAAACTTGAGATGTTGATGGTTGGTGAACTATGGTGATTCTTGGATGTATGTCAATCATGTAATACTTGCATTGAAACTTGTTTGTGTTCCTCAGAACGCAAAAATGCTTATTTGGTTGTCTATTGTTAACATGAATTGGCAAATGATATAAAAAATATGAGGTGTGCAACATGTCTTCAATTCTTGATATTGTCAAGTTATTTGATTTGCTACCAGCTTGTGAAGAGGTTAGGGTGAAACACACTTAGCTCTAGAAGATTTGGCTTGATAACTTTACTAGCTAAGCTGCAACAAGATTCAGCTACTTTTAGTGCATTACAAGTAAATTTTAAGTCTTAGCAATTCGTCTGGTCGTGATCCTCAAGTTAAAGTATTGTGTTCCTGAAATGGTTTTGCCTGGCAGTCTAGTAACAGAACACCCAAAATTCTTTTGATTGTTATTTTGGAGAAGACTTACAGTGTGTCCAGCTTGTTTAAACTTTAAAGTGAGTTTAGGAACTCTTACTTTGAGAAGATTGTTATTCAAACTTTCAAAGAGTGATGTAGCCAGGGTTACTGACTTGTAGCTTCTCACCTGAGTCCTAATTTTCTGCAAAGCATGTATTTATAGATTTAAGTCCTAGTTTTTATTTTATTTTATTAAAGCCTACCTTTGAAGGTCAAGGGGATCCCATTGTATGAGGAAAATTCTACAATTTTGTGGTGCTCCTTTACTTTTTGATATTTTCCTAATATATATAAACGAGTTGCTGGTTGAAGTGCTGAAATGTTCATCTCTGAAGCACAATCTTTCTGGGAATAAATTACAGGTAGGTTTATCTATTGAACTTTAGGCTCAATGCTCACAACATTTCAGCATGATTGGAACAACAAGAACGTTAAATTGTAGAGAATTGGGTTCAATTGAAAATGTCCAATACTTAAATAGGATACATGAACCTCCGAAATTAGTTCAACCTGATATATCTTTAAAATAATTAGTTCAATCTTTCATAAAAAATGATTACTTTTAACGTCATAGATCATTATCCGTTTTATCTTTAGCCTTATTGAAGGAATTGGAAGAGCAGCAGAGTAGCTTAAGAGAACAGTTTCTCAGGCGTCGTTTGGAAAAGAAGCAAAGCAATCCCAAACCAAGAGTTTACAAACCAAGAGCGATGGTAAATAACAAGTGAAATGAAAAACTCATGATAAATGAATAATTTTTATAAGTATTATAAGAAATTTAAAGAGGCAAAAAATCTATCCACTTATCCAAAAAATATTTCATTATCCAGAAAGCACTTTGCATCTGTCAGAACCAGGAAACAATGGCATTTCTCCTTCCTCCATGTTCATCTTCCACTTCCCAAACAGCCTCACCTCTCTCTTTCAATGCAACCATTACATCCTCGTCAAATCTCTCTTCAACTCTAACTCCAACCAAATCCAGCAATGACTGGATTTTGAAGCTTCGCTCCAAATCTTTAAGTTTCGCGCTCTCCGGAGCACTCACACTCGGATTATCTCTCTCAGGCAAGTCATTCATATTTCTTCAGTCGCATCACTTGCATGCAAGATCATGTCTTAGCATACTGAAAATCTCAAAACCCTTTTCATTTCTGTAGGTGTTGGAGCTGCTCATGCAGCATTATCTGGGGTGAACAAGCCAGAATTGCTTCCAAAAGAGTTCACTCCAGTGATTGATGTAGCCGGCTTCCTCTCTGATGGCCAGGTCTGCTTTATTATATGAACTGCAGAATATTTGTTGTATATTTTAGCAATGGCATGAAAATCTAGAATTAAGCTGTATAATGTATGTAAACTTTCAGGAGAACAGGCTAGCTCAAGAGATTGCTAATATAGAGAAGGATACTGGATTCAAGTTGAGGGTTCTTGCTCAGAACTACCCTGACACACCAGGTTTGCCTAGTGTTATATGAGTTTGGCAGTTATAGGTTTTTCCTTTGTTTCATGATTTTGGGTGTGATAGTTACAATGTTTTGATATTGTGTAGGTTTGGCGATCAAAGATTTCTGGCAAGTGGATGATAGAACTATTGTCTTTGTTGCTGATCCCAGTTTTGGTAATGGATTCATACATGTGTCAATGCCTGCTTATTTTACTACCTCTGAAGCTGAAGTAGATCATTTATGCTGATGGGTTTGGAGCAGGCAATATACTAAACTTCAATGTGGGAGCTTTGGTTGATCTAGATGTTCCGCGTAGCTTTTGGAGTCGTCTGGCTGGGAAGTATGGGAATATGTTTTATTGGAAAGAGAAGGTAAAGTTGCATCATCCCCTGTAGTTATGTTTGTTCCTTATTTGGTAAGGCATTGCATTGTGCACAGTTTCTTAGAAAAGAGTTTGATTTTATCTGCTGAATGGAACAGGGGGAAGATGCATCAATTGAAGCTGCTATAACAGCAATATCTAGCTGCTTGAGAGAACCTGTAGGCTCTGATAATTGCTCTGAGGTAAAATAATTCGAGAACCCTGTCAATTTGTAAAGAGGATTTTAAAGTAGGAAAACTCCATCTTGTTAAATAATATTGAGTACTTTTGAAAAATATAGTAACATTGTCATATTGGTTTTAATTGTCTCAATTTGGTCTCTCCCCAAGAGGCAGTGTAGACAAAGAATGACCTTCTCAAATTCTGATGTGCAATGCTTGGATTCCCTTACCTTTAGGGTTATTTTAATTACTCCCTTGTTTTTATGAGAGGATGTCAATGGTCTGGTCTCTGGACTTTTTATAGAGTACCATGGTTGAGCCATGGTTAGACGTTCTAGAGTTTAAGATAGATGAGCCATGGTTGTTCATTCATAAAATAGAGCCTCTGGTAAGGACACACTCGATGAGCTTAGCAAAGAAGAAATGTTGAGAGAATCTGCTTTAACCAGTTCACTGTGAAACTATGTGCTGGCACAGATTGCTTTGGACGAATCTAAGTAGCCCTTCTGAGCGCTAGCTGATTTCTGCATGGTTACAACACAGGAATAACTGCAGAGTTGGGGAAAGATGACCATATTTCACTACTAGAAATATGCCTTGAGGGAACTTTTAACAAATGTGCCCTTTGATACGTATAGGAACAAACAAATGTGCCCATTAAGCAATAAGGACATTTAGAGCATATGCACCGGTTAAGGAGGCTTGCTCCTCCTATTTGAGGACGTGCAAACACTGTTTGAGAAATAGGAGGTGCTGTTCAAGTTTTTCGTGCAGTGGTGCAAAAAATAACATATCCTATTACTGTTTATTAATTAATTTCTCGAATTACCAAACTCTTCTTTTAATTTCTTAATGTCAATGTGCATGTCGACACAAGTTCACCGATGTCTTCGAAATCTTTTTCGGAGCATCAAACTATTTTTTACAATTTATCGAAGTTCTGATAAATTATACTAATTTTTCTGAAATTAGGAAATTGTTTTTCTAAAAATTAAAATTCTAGATTAATTCCCAGTCATTGATCAATCTCCCATTTCAAAATCTCAAACAGTTCATTTTCTTTTAAAAGGAGTAGAAGTGTTGACTTCGGTCTAAGTCCCTCCCCTCTCTCTCTCTCAACTTCTCTGTTCTCCCTCGCTCTCTCTCACCTTCACCGGCAACGCACGGCAGAGCTCCACCGTTCAGCCACCACCGGCCACGAGACTATTCTCATTCTTTTCCTTTCTTCGTTTCTTACGAAGCCTAGTGATCAAATCACATATGCATCCATAATCGGAGGAGATTGAAATCTAAGAGCTCCGACTGTTTTCTCGGATTCTAGCGACCTCTGACAACGACGGCGACAACAAATGTGATATTCTTGTTCATCTTCCTCTTCTCATCCTTCATATGCCTTTGCATGTCCAATTCGAATTCTAATCCTTAAATTCCTCTTTTCTAGGCATGCCTCGGTTTTCCGGCATGGGATCGGCCGAATTGGGCATGTCTCGGTCACCCACGTGCGTGGGCTCCACCAGGACTGCTCGTGTTGAAGAACGAGCATAGATTGCTCGAGCAGTTGCTCGCCGAGCAGGTCAACGTGCGGTAACCAGCCTCTCTTCTCACCGCTGCACATCGATTTCAGGCCGCTCGTGCTATTTTCTGTCAGGGTCAACCTCCACACCTCTCTGCTGGTGCTATTCCAAACACCGGTGCAGATGCTCTTATAGCATATGTGCCTTTTGCTACTGCTTCTATCGCTAAATAGAACACTTATTTTGTCCCTATATATATATATATGATGGTCTAACATATATAAAACTCATTCAAATCCAGAAACAATAATATACTATATTCTTCCTCTATACCAAAATACATGTATTGGTGGGTCCCTGTTAAATACAAATACCTATTATTCTCAAATGGAGACAAATGCAGCTTTTGTGCCTCCATCTTCAACATGAGAATGCATACATTGTTATACAATACACACCGATATCTATACATCATCAATTAATCAATTCAAACAAAACAATCCAAATATTTGTTTTCAACCCAGATTCATTCATTCACAAAACATATATACAAAAAGGTCATTGTTCTCCCATACCTAATAATTACATGAATCTAGGATCAAATCATCATAATCTGATCCAAAGTCTTGCTATATCTAATATGGCAGAAGCCATTGCCCAAAATATATACAAGCCATCTCCACCATTGACAGCAAAAGAACCCAAAATGTACTAGAATAATAAACAAAAAGATGAACTATAGATGCCAGCAATATGCTTCAAAAATAAACTTCTACAGCTCTATAAACCCTAGTGTCTAAGTAAAGACACATACCCTTCCATTGAAGTTGGATCGCATTTCTTGGATTTGTTGAGATTTGCTTCTGTACAACATTGGTAAGTGATGCTATCAACTTCTTGATGCTACCAGGTCCCCCACTGAGTATAACATGTAAAGGAAATGCGAGTTTCAATGTTGGTCAATTGACTCTGAACAGCTTGCATTTCCTCTTCCTTTTTGGCTGATTCTTCGGTCAAATAATGACATTTTCTTACAATCATTTACTTCACATCAAATAATGTATTTGAATAAGCTATTGCACAGAAATTTCATATCATAAATTCATAAACTGGAGCCTGCATTGGAGCCTCTGGTAAGTAGGGAACTCGAACAGCTAATTGACAAAGGAGATGTAAAGAGAATCTACATAGTTGGCAATGCTGTGAATTTATGTGCGAGAACAAAATTTCTGAGTACGCTTAGGAATAGTCTAAGAAGCCCTTCTGGCAGACTGGCCAGCTGATCTCTCCATGTTCTGTACATACCTGTTTAAAATAGCGCATCACAAGGCGCTCTTTAGGCGTAAGGCGAGACGAAGCGAGGCTATTTCACCTCAGTGCTTCATTTAAAAGGCGTTTGTCCTAAAAAGAGTAATAGCGGGTCTCAGGACGAAAAAACAGGCCTAAAGCGCTCAAAGGCGCGTCTTGAGGCATCACATTTTTTTAGTACAATAGTTAAAACTCTTAAACAGTTAAACTATGTCGTTTAATTTTAGGTTTAAAGATAAAAACTAGGATTTAAAGAGAAAAAATAGGTTTCAAGGCATGCAAATGCTTTTAGTGACAAAGAGGGAAGAAAATGCAATGAGTGAATGAATTTACGTTAAATTTAGACATTATATTCGTATTGTAGCTATTTAATTTCAATTTTAAATATAAGAATTTATTTTTAATGGTTTTATATCATTAATTAATTAATTTATTTTTATTTTAAATATTAGAATGTCTCAAAGGCTTCGCCTTTTTGCCTCAAGGCTTTCAAGTCTTAAGGCTCCGACTCGACGCCTTACCTCACGCCTTCGCCTTTTAAACATAGGTACATATTATACGAGAAGGGTCGCTATGTTAAACCTCACACACTAGACCTGATCTTGCTTATATTGTTAGTGTGGTGAGCCAGTATATGCACAATCTTAGTGAAGATTACATGGATGCTGTGATGAGAATCTTGAGGTACTTCAAATCTGCTCCGGTAAAAGCCTCGTGTTTCGTAAGCATGGAGATTTGAGGACTAGTAGCTACACTAATGCAGACTAGGCAGGGAACATCACTGATATGCGTTATACTTCTGGCTACTTTACATTTAATGGTGGAAACCTAGTTACTTGGAGAAGCAAAAACAGAATGCGGTCAAAGGAGAAATTTAGATTTTTGTTTAGATTAATGATGGAAACCTAGTTACCATTCTTGCTTGAGTAGTTTAGCTTAGGTTTTTATTTAAATTTTTGACTCTTATTTGTTAAGAACAGTAGTCACTTTTGTAATTATTTTTAAGCTGTAATGATTGCGATTAATTGTTGTGATTTATATTAACGCATATTTTGCAGGTACCCTTAATCCCCGACCTATACGATAACCCTACTTGTCTTACACTACTAACAATAAAAATGGTTTATTTGATGCAGGCTTAAAATCCTGCCGTCACCCATTTCATAAATTTTTTTGAGTTTGAAGGTTCTACGTAGAGTTTGTTTTTGAAATAAACCATTTATTTAAAACTTAATTACTAAGTTATACAACATTAGTGGCCACATTGTGATTCCGATGATCAAACTTGAAAAAAACAAAAATCCAACCGTCTGATATGATGAATTTTTTTTGCCAACGAAAATTTCCTTCGTCAGCCTGTTTTTTTGTCGGCTGTGCTACTTTCTCTGGTAGTGTCAACTAAGGAGTCATCGGCCAAACTTTATCCGATGAAATAAACGTATATCGTTGCCTAAAGTTTGGACTTTAGGCGACGATATTTTGTTGTCGGAAACTTCCTTCATTGGTCAAAATGGTTGACCGAGTAAACTTTAGCCGAAGAATTTTTGTCGGCTAAAGTTTGAATTTCGTCACCTAAAGTTTGCAGCTCGTCGGTTAAAGTTAGAATTTCATCGCCTAAAATTTTAAAAATAATTATTTTTTTTATTTTTATTTTTTAATTTTTAATTTCTTTTACTTTCTATTCATTATTTTCTTTCTTTTCATTTTTTCCGTCACCACCACCACCACTGTCCAGAACCTACTATCACTAAAAGGAGGAGGAGTTGTCGCCGACTAAGTGCTTGGAGGAGGAGGAGGACGAGGTGTTGTGATGAAATGGACGAGTTGCCGCCGAGAAGAGGAGGAGGAGACACCGCCAGAAGGAGGATGACATGTCGCGAGTTGGAGGAGGAGGAGGAGGAGGAGGAGGAGGCGCAACCAAGGAGAATGAGGAGGAGGCACAGCAGTGGTAGGGGAGCAAGCCGACTAGGGAAAGAGATGAAGAGGTCGAGAAAGATAGAGAGATGAAATATATATAATGGAGCAAAAAAAATTCAAAATTTTTGATGGGAATTTTGACGTCTAAACATTAGCCTACAACACGTGGTATTTTGTCGGCTAAAATACCATTTACCGACAAAATAGCCACACATGTCGTTGCCTATTTCTGTGATTTGAATGACTAAAATTCACAAATGAAAATCTGACCTTTAGATATGATCATAATATCGAAAGATGTCTGTGGTAAAAAATTCAACTCAATCCGACAACGATAAGAGCTCGATCGAAATGGTCGACCATAATCATATAACCAATAAACACATGGAAACACTCATATATGCATCCAAATTAGGTATTTGGTCGAACCTATAACACAACATTCTCTCACCATGATGAGATGCAACAACCAATCAAAAAATTTTGACCACCCCTGGAAGATATGGCTCCCTATAGATTTAATGGTAAATAAGGTTGACCGCTACCATCGGCACTGAGACGTTACCCGAATTTCGATGATTTTCAAAGTTGTGCATTTGCTTAAAACTTAGTAAACAAGTTATAAAACATTAGTATGCATATTGTGATTCCGAAGATCAAAATTTACAAAAGAAAATCCGACCATATGATATGATCATTATGTCGAACGATATCTATAATAAAAAATTCAACTCGATCCAACAACGTTAAGGGCTCGATTGGGACGGTCAACCCTAATCTTATAACCACTTAATACACAGAAACACCCATATCTGTATCTATATGAGATATTTTGGTCGAACCTTCAACACTACAAACTCTTACCAAGATGAGACGCAACCGGTCTAGGTTTTGACCTAAAACCTGATCACTTTAGCCGACGAATACCCTAAGTCATCGGCTAAAGTGTGAAAATACCGAAAAATTACTTTAGGCGACGAAAAATGTCAAATTCGTTGGCTAAAGAACATTAGGTGGCGGAAAATATAAATTCGTCAGCTAAAGACTAAAAATTTTTCATCGCCTATATATAGTTAAAAATTTTGGACTTTTGCCGATGAGGGGATTTGTGTTGTTGGCTAAAGTATTTTAGGGGACAAAAAATTTCGTCGCCTATGGTCTCTACTTTAGCCGACGAAATTTTCAAACATTAAGAGACGAAATTTTTTTTCGTTGCCTAAAGTCTTTTACCCGTTGATGATAATCTTTACCTGACGAGGAGAAATTTTTGTCCGTTTGTTTTCTTTTCGTTAGCTAAAATTGTTTTTCTGGTAGTGCAACATCTGTTACCCCATCAATCCCATATGAGATCCTCGCCCTCCTCCAATCCACTCTCGGTCCCGACTTCCTCTTCTTCGTCAAGATCACATGGTATAGATTACTACTGTAGGATCTGGTGCATTCACTACCAGAACAACTACTTTAGCCGAAGAAAAAATTTTGTCGGCTAAGAACTCATCGAGAAAAAGCCGTCGGCTAAGACTTTAGATGATGAAATTACTGTTCATCGTCGGCTAAAATCATTTATTTAGCCGAAGAAGAAATTTTTCGTCGCTTATAGTCTGGACTTTAACAGACGAATTTTTGGACCTTAGCCGACGAAATTTTCTTAAATTTCATCAGCTATAGTAATTTATTTTTATTTTATTAAATTAACTTTAGCCAACGAATTTTATTAAAATTCGTCGGCTATAGTTATTATTTTATTTAACTTTAGCCGACGTATTTTATTAAAATTCGTTGGGTATAGTTAGTTATTTTTTTGTTTCTTGTATTTTTATTAATTTTTTTTCTTCTTTTTCGTTTTTCCACCGGTGATGGAGGAGGAGAAAGAGGTTAAAAAGAAGAGAAGAGAAGGAGGAGGATGAGAAGGCTAGGAGAGGAGAAGGAGAAGGAGAAGAGGAGGAGTAAGAGGAGGAGGAGGTAGGAAGATGAAGAGGAGGAGGAGAAAAATGAAAAATATAGAAAAAATTCAAAATTTTGGACGGGAATTTTGAAAAGTTTGAACTTTAGCCTACGAAATACCCTAATTTCGTCGGCTAAAGTTCAAAATTTTCACAATCCCAACCGAAAATTTTGAATTTTTAATTAACTTTAGCAGACGAATTTTAATAAATTTCGACGGCTATAGTTATGTATTTATTTTATTTATTCTTTTAACTTTAACCGACGAATTACCCTGATTTCATCGGCTATAGTTATTTATTTATTTTATTTATTTAACTTTAGATGACGAATTACTCTAATTTTTTCGGCTATAGTTATTTATTTAACTTTAGCCGACGAATTACCTTAATTTCGTCGGCTAAAACCTATATGTAGAAGCTTCAAACGAAAAAAAAGTCGTGAAAGAAGATATGACGGGAATGGTGAAATTCGTCTACGGTTTAAAAATCATGTAATTCAGGTAAAGTCTCAGTATCGATAGTTGCGGTCAACGCAATTTTCCATTCTTTCTCCCTAGAGGTAGATCTATCTTAGTTGATTATTTTTCATAATATTTTTATACAACTGGTTGCGTCTCATCAATTTGAAATTATTTTTAGTTGAAGGTCCCAGCAAAATATGTAATATAGATGGTTAAATGACCTTTTCCTTGAGTTGAGGGGTTTGACTTACGAGATTAACCGTAAGGATCGAGCCCTTAACGTTGTCGGATCAAGTTAAATTTTTTTTAAATGACCTTTTCCTTGAGTTGAGGGGTTTGACTTACGAGATTAACCGTAAGGATCGAGCCCTTAACGTTGTCGGATCAAGTTAATTTTTTTTTTCTATAGGCATATTTTAACATAATGATTATATCATACAGTTGGATTTTGGTTCTCAAGTTTGATCATCGGAATCACAACATGCCTACTAATGTTGTATAACTTGTTTACTAAGTTTTAAGTAAATGTTCCGTTTCAAAAACAAATTCTACGTAGAAACTTCAAATGCAAAAAAGTCATTAAATAAGTTATGAATGGAATGATGAAATACGTCTACCTTTGAAAAATCACGTAATTTCGGTAAAATCTCGGTGCCGATAGTTGCGGTCAATACAATTTAGAGGTTTGACTTACGAGATTGACTGTCCGGATAAAGCCTTTAAATTTATCGGATCAATTTTAATTTTTTACCATAGACATTGTTGGTATGCGTCCCCTTCCTAGCGGGCTGGAGGGACTAGTTATCCAAAGTGTATTCTTGAAAATAGTAGTGGGTGGGTATCAGAAGTAAGAACCGTGGCGGAAGTGTCTCACTTCTATGACCGTCATTATAGCGACCGCCAGGACCGTAGCGAGACGGTGGCTCTCCGACCTGTCTGACTTGTCTGATTCTGAAACCAACTGGTATAAGAACGCATGTGTTCTGACCACTAGTTAGGAATTTGAATGGCGTAAAAGTGAGGTAGTGGTTAGCCGCTATCGTCTTCTCTCTGTTTTTTAGCCCATAGAAGGTGTTGGCGCATTGCTAAGATTCCGTCTTTTCCCTTTCCCCCTTTTCTTATTTCGTGCCGCTCATAATCACTTGTTTCCTTTTCTGTTTATAGAAGTCCGTCGATTCCCGCTGACTGACTTAGAGTGACAGTGGATAGAATGCGTCAAAACGCTTTGGGTGGGTAAAAAGTGTTGCTACCCGTGGTTATTAACGGCCTGACCAACGCTAGTTGTTTTCAAGCTGACATGAGAGCCACGTGAGTATTATTCTGTCTTCGTCGGCTAAATAAATGACTTTAGCCGACGATGAACAGTAATTTTATCGGCTAAAGTCTTGGCCGACGGCTTTTTCCGACGACTTCTTAGCCGACGAAATTTAGGGTTTAGCCGAGAAAGAATTTTGTCGGCTAAAGTAGTTGTTCCGGTAGTAGTACTTTCCTGCTACAGTCAGGGAACATTTAGAGGTTGAGTTCTTTGACCTACGACAGTTGGATCCGGTAGCCTTGGAATGAAAGTTTGTTCGGGGTTTAAGGCGTGAGCTCAGGACTATTGTGACTTCTCATCGATTTGCTACCTTAGTTGAGACAGTCGAGAGTGCCATGGTGGTCGAGCAGGATTTTGTTGTGCGGGAGAGCGAGAGTTCGAGAGATGTTCATGGGAAGGGGAAAGCGATTGCTAGGAGTGATGACTCAGAGGGTCATCATGGAGAGGATGGAAAGAGGCAACAGACACATCAACAGGCTCTAGTGGTGGTGGCAGCTACACTTATCAGACAGGTAGCACCACTTAGATGTCACAACTGCGGGGTGTTGGGACATATTTCTAGAGTGTACGAGGCCCAAGGTTTGTGTATGCTACAGATGTGGGCAGGGTGGACACATTGTCAGAGAGTGTACCAGACCTCATGATGGTAGGCAAGGGAACTAGTAGACACGGCTACCTTCAGGTCAGGCTAGAGTGTTAGCTATTGATCAGTAGTATCCAGGAGAGATACTTTTATTTTACTCTGCTTGTTGTGATGAGTTATGATCTTGCTTGTTAGTATATGTAGTTAAACTTTCTGGATGACCCTTGGCATCGTTCTTTTGGAATGTTGTTTGATACATCCTTGTAATGTTATGTGCTTGAGTCTGATGCCGGAGTAGAATTCTGTTGCATTTTATACACGTATAGTTCCGCATTTTGTTATTATGTGAGAATTGCTTGCGTTTGCAATTGACTTTTGTTGCGCTATGAAGTAGTTGAGACATGTGGTATGTCCATAGGGGGAAGTCATGTGTAGGATGTATGACTTTTTGTTTTGTTGATGTAGAGTTTGGTAGTATGGTATGTTATATATCAATATTGTTTTGGAAGTTGTGAGCTCATTGAGAGTGACCTTTTTGAGGTTCAAGTAGGAATAGATTTTGGTTTATGGTGTTCGATTTGCTAAATAGTGGGATTGTGCTCTTAAAAGCGAAAACTTTGTTTTAAGAAAATCATGTGAACTTGATCGTCCACGGTTCACGGGTAAGTAAAATATTTTCTCTAAATTTTAAATAAACTTTCTTGAGTCTTCCTCCAATTGTAGCAAATTTGTGATTGGTGGTTTATATTTCGGTTTTTACCTTCGGGTTGGTCACAGTTGGTGATGTAGGGTTTTGACCTACGGGTCGGTCAGAGTTGGTGACTTAGGGTTTTGACCTTCGGGTCGGTCACAGTTGGTGATGTAGGTTTGATTGTTAGGTTGGTCATAGTAGAGACGTTGATAGTGATATCGGGAACTAAGCCTTGATAGGTGTGGTGACTTGACGTAGATATCGTGATGTTTATTTAGGAATCACTATTTAGGCATAGCCCGTTCGAGCAGACAACACACTTTGTCACCTCACACATTTGCAAGGGACTACACGGGGACTAGTCCGACAACATATAGGTTTGCTAGAGTTTGGTAGGAGAAAACCAACATCGCATGAGCATTCTTGGTCCCTAGCCTACCCACCGCCAAAATAATGAAGAAATTGGTGGATGTGAAAAGGCGACGTTTGAAGTTCAAAGAATGGGACAAAGTCATGGTGAAAGTACTACCCTATGAGTTCTAAGGGTTCCGGAAAGTGCACAAAGGGGCTAGTACGACGATATGAGAGTCATTTTTTCGGTAGTAGAGAAGGGAAGCTACACTGGGATTTCATAATGTTAATGCTTATGTAATCACTTGAGCTAAGTGCTACTTAGGGATTACAATAATCGCTATTGTTGGTTTAAAGAATTTTTCATGAAATTTATACGCAAGATTTCGGGGTTCGAGTGGTGGAGATTGCTCGTGTTGGATGTGTAATTGAGTTGGGTCGTAGTCTAGAACTTCCTTAGTGGCGAAGAGGTTTGATTTTCGTGTTGTGGATTTAGACCTTACTAGGGAAGAGGTCTAGTTTCGTGGTGGGATAGACATTCTTTAGTGGCGATGATATCTAATCCAATTTGGGGTATCTGAGATTTATGGATACCGTGTTATCGTTGTATGTCATGAGAGGCACTGTGTAAAATGTCGGAGACTCATGAATACATAATATTTTCTTCTGGTAGGTGACTTTTACAAACCCATCAACTGGATTGTGTTCCAGGTGCTATCAGTAATAATTGGTAAAGCTTAGAAGATGGTAGGGGTGTCGGGCCCTGGTATGAAGATTCTTGTAACATCCCACATCGACCAACGGAGAGGGTGATGTACCATATATGTACATCAGTGACACCCATCTAGCACGAGGCCTTTTGGGAGCTCAGTGGCTTTGGAGGGGATGAGAACTCCGAAGTTAAGTTTGCTAAGCTTAGAGCAATCTCATGATGGGTGACCCCCTGGGAAGTTGCTCTGAGAGCTCCTGGAAACAAAACCGTGAGGGCCGGTGGGCCCAAAGCGGACAATATCGTGCTACGACGGAGATGATCCGGGATGTAACAGATTGGTATCAGAGCAACTCTGCCGAAAGGTGCGAGTGTGCCGACGAGGACGTCAGGCCCCTAAGGGGGTGGATGTAACATCCCACATCGACCAACGGAGAGGGTGATGTACCATATATGTACATCAGTGACACCCATCTAGCACGAGGCCTTTTGGGAGGTCAGTGGCTTTGGAGGGGATGAGAACTCCGAAGTTAAGCTTGCTAAGCTTAGAGCAATCTCATGATGGGTGACCCCCTGGGAAGTTGCTCTGAGAGCTCCTGGAAACAAAACCGTGCGGGCCGGCGGGCCCATAGCGGACAATATCGTGCTACGACGGAGATGGTCCGGGAAGTAACAATTCTTATGAGGAGAAGTTGCCTAATTGATTGTGTGATCATGCCTAAGTCTTTTGGGGCAACATTCAATAATCATGCTTCGAGGAGGTTTCGTATGACTAATTGTCATGGGAGCATAGATTTCTCATGGAGATCCAAGATGAGGACGATTGTTGGAGGTATGAGATGTGCTTTCGGAGAGGAGTTGGTAACTCTTGACATTCAGTCGGATCGAGTCATTATCGCTTTTGTGTGGCACTAAGTTTGATTGTATATATTGTTAGGTGTTTTATTGATCGACCAAGTGTTAAGGACTTACCGTGTGACGGTAGAAGACACAACGTGATTTCGAAGTGAGTAAATCTCACTAAGGTTTTGTATAATTATTTAGGCGTAATTATATTGTTTGTTGCAGATAGAATATTGTGTGAGAATATTCGTGGAAATATGCGTATATGTATATATAAGTTTTATATATATGCGTATGATTATAACATATCGTTAATATATTATGGAGTGGTGTGGTTATATGTTATTCATACGGTGAGCTTTATGTCACTTGGTTTACGGTGGAACCATTATTACATTTATGGTTCATTTGTCGTAAAACTATAAATTGTTTTTTTGAAAACCGAATTATTGATTTAAAATAAATAGACTTGATCGACTACGGTCAATTGATAAGTAAAATGATTTTCATTTATAAAACTATTTTAATCAGATTTGGGACTATGAACTATAAAAGGCCTGATGACGGTTTGAGATTACGTCATTACTGAGAATGAAGTATTGCTATGAAATATTAAGAGGAGAAGGTTATGTGTGGTGGTCATCTTATATTGACCTAGACGATCCAATGATTTTAAGATGTCAGATGGAGCTAAAGTTGGACTAGTTGCGATGTTGATGTTGACTCACAACATATGTGTCAGGTGAGAAGTTAGATGAATCGAATTTGCGTATTCGAACTCGTGTAGTGTCTGCGGTTAAGTGAGTAGGTTGTGCCTCGTGATTAGTCAGAGGACTCGTGTTCTAGTGGTGAATTGTGTGTTTGTGTTTTAGCTGCGGTAGAGTGACCCGTATGCTTACCTGTGTGGCGTCTAAATCCTCCTGTATGGCAAAGCGATCTATTATTTCCTGTGTGGCATCGAGATCCTCTTGTGTGGCGAAGGGAACTATTGTTTCATGTGTGGCGGTCAGAACCCCCTTTGTGGCGAAGGGATCTGTCATGTTTTTGTGGGTTTAGGTCCTCTTGTGGGGCGAAGGGATCTATTCCAATGTTGCAGTCTATATCCTCTTTAGTGGCGAAAAGATCTATTCTGATTTGGTAGGTTATGTCCTCCTTCGTTGCGTGCAGACATATTCATAGTGTGACGTTTGGTTCAGGTGGAGCGTGTTTGATTTGATTATTTATTTAATTTTGTTTTCTCTGTTAGGTCTTGATTTTATGTGGTTTTGGGTAATTTCGGAACTACCCTTAATTGCCGGGATTTTCGTGTTTGATTTATGATTTTCTGTGCATTTTCCTGAACTAATGTTTATCCACGAAATGTATAATTTTATTGTTATAATTATTTCTATCAATGAATGCTTGTTTTATATAACCTTTACTTTTTGTTATTAAACCTTTTTGTTTCGGAAGCTCTCGTATCTTTGGGGTACGAGACCGTGATTGTCTTTAGATTTACTCATACGAGCTGAAAAGTTTACCGGGTTTGTTTGTTTACAGCCCGGTGCACCACTCTATGGTGTAAGGTTTGATCTTGCAAGTTTAGGAGTATCAGTGATTTGCGGAGCGGAGGCTTAGGAGCTTACTTGTCGGTGTTGGAACCCTTCTTGTAGCGATCGTTAGTTGGTAGTAAGTTTCTTGGAGCGCGACTTTATTAGGTTATAGATTATTGGTAAAGTTATCATGACTCGAGTTTCGAGAATTTTTGTTATCCTAAAATTCGGGTCGGGACAAACGCTGCTATTTTCTCTCTTTTCCACTAGCGACGCATCTCTCTTCTCTCTTTCACCGGCGACGATGCTTCTCCCTTCTATTTTTCTCCGATGGAGACAAAGATGACAATCTTTTTTCTTTTCTTTTCAATTTATTAAGTTATATTCACTCTTACATAACAATTTAATTAATTATTGTTCTTAATTTTAAGACATAGAATTTTAGAGATGAAAAAAGAATAAGTATTCCCGTCTGTCACTCGGGTGACCCGGGTTCGATCCCAGACAACGGCGCCAAAAATTGACGTGTCAAAAGTTGACCTGTGCAATTAAAAACCCTATCATTGTAGCTTTAGTAAGTAGGGATCGTTCTAACCGGGGACACTAGGGAAGAATTTACTTTTCTGCAAAACAGAACATTAGTAATATTCACACATTTTATACATGTATACAAATTCAGCAATGGGGATCTTATGAAGTGGTTCGAAACATATAAAGAAAAGAAGCAAAATATTTACATACATTGGTCAATCAATACTCAAGCATAAGATATAGCAAACACCGATTAGAGAACACATAAGTTTCAAGAAAGATCAAGTTATTACGTTTATGTTATCATAGATGCAAATTAATTCCAATTTTTATGACTTCTCATGTAACTTAGAACTTACGACCCGCATCATCCTAAATTTATGTGTCATCTTGTTTAATGCTTACGACGCGCATCACATTAACACAAAATACACTTATCGTTCACGAGTCGTTGGAGACATGATCCTAGGTATGTCGTCACTCATCCTATTAGCATGTAAATCACTTACCCAACCACCCTATGCAGCAACTAGAATCGAGAGCCCGACGCGGTGAACTCAACCCTAGATTACTACGGCATATTAAACTCCCCCCTTAGAAACATCTGTGCACAAGACTATCTTTAGGTTCGATTATGTGATCAGGTAAGCAATTAATCAATTTGACATCTACTAAACACACAAACATAGACAACCTAATCTAAATCATAATCCTAACATGCAATCTAAATCGTAACACAACAAACATATTCATATGCAAATCACAAAGAAGAGTTCATAAACATGCTTATTATGCAAAACCAAAACCAAATCGTATATATATCATAACAAATTGTTTTACACAGAAAATTAGTACACAAAATCATGAAGCATTTCATACCTAACCTACCTATAAGTTCGGCTAAGGATGAGAGGATGATCGGCGGAAGATGGCAGTCGGCAGCAAGGGTGCGGCGGCGGCAAGGCTTTGTGTTTTTCTGTGTAGGGAGGGTTTTTAAGTAGAGCTAGGCTATTCTAAGGCTTAGAGCAATTGAGAGACACGAAAATTGGTGTACATAGGTCCTATTTATACAGAAAATTTAAGGGAAAAACCCTAGAGAAACTCGGCAGCTTCAAGGAGACACAACCTTTGTTGGGCTTGGTTTCCTCCTTTCATCTTTGGACAAGGATTTCGACTTGGACCTTGGATTTCTGATTTCTTGGACTCCTCTACATGTTATTGGATCCATGTAGGCCTTATACACAAGTTATTGGGCTCATAGGCAGCCGAAATCATGGACAAACTCGTGTGACAACTTAGGCAGAAACTGCCCAGTTTTGCAGCTTGACCTCCGTCTATTGTTTTGATCATAACTCCTTCATATGAACTCCAAATGCTGCGATTCAAGAAGATCTGAAAACTAGACACATACAGCTTTCCAATGATATATGGCTCGCCCTCAGATTCCTCCTGGATCTTTAGATATGATTTTCCGAAGTTGATGTAGGGTTTCTGAAAATTTCTGCTCGGATCAAAATCTTATGTTTCGGAGTGTCTTCTTTTCCATGGCCTCTCTTGTTGTCTTCCATGAGTCCAATCTTCATGATTCTTGTTCTCATATGCTCATTTACATGTCATCTACACATTAAACCAAATTCATCAAAATTGACAATGTAAAGGTATAACGAATCATAAGAGAATATAACCAAGTCTTTGTTCCAAATCGAATTTTCAACACTTAAGCACAATTTTCTGTATAAATGCACGTTTTAGCCATTGCTCTACAGAAAAACTCTTTTGACTCAAAATAAGTAAAAACGACATTACTAAGGAATAAACCAAGTATAAATGAGGGTAAAAACACATTAAAAACATGGCGTACAACGCACTTATCACATCTCTCTTCTCTCTTTCTCCGGCGACGATGCTTCTCCCTTCTATTTTTCTCTGATGGAGACAAAGATGACAATCTCTTTTCTTTTCAATTTATTAAGTTACATTCACTCTTACATAAAAATTTAATTAATTATTGTTCTTAATTTTAAGACATAGAATTTTAGAGATGAAAAAAGAATAAAAAAGATTATTGTTAACGAAACTAACGGTTTCAGATACCTTTCTTCAGTCATGGTAAGAACATTGGATACCGTTTTGAAGTTTTTGAAACGTGAGACACTAAAGCTTTGCTTCTCTAAAGGGTCAGACATTGTTATCAAATGGTAAATTAGTTTTTTCATGTCAAAAAATGTCTGTCGTTAGTATTTTTAACGGAACTAACGGTTCTAAATACCTTTATTCAGTCGGGGTAAGAATTTGAGATGCCGTTTTGAAGTAATTATAACGTGAGATACAAAAGATTTGATTCTCTAAAAGGTCAGACACTGTTTGAATCATTTTTCTTTTTTACAATCATGAGTTCATTATTGAATATCTACCTGATTTGATTCGAGATAGATCCTAACTATCTAGTTTGTTTCTTTTTTAGTCCAAGTCTGGTTTATTTGTCTTGTGTTGTATGTTTTTAATTTCGTCTATGTATAGATTTCACAATATGTGTGGTTTGATTATTATCAGATTACACTGAGTCTGAATATGTTGTATAGATTTCACAATCTTGTGAACTGTGTGGTCTGATTATTATCAAATTACATTGGCTGGCTCCAAAGATGTCATAGACTGTGAGGGAGTAAAATTTTAGTTTTGAGCCCCTATCCATTAAACCGAGTCAAGAACAAATCCCAAGATTAACTACACTTAGATAAAGTAAATGTCATAAAACATGATCGTTTATGGAGAATATACTTCTCAAACTACTCTCACTACGACGTGAAGTGAGGACCTAGGTATGAATGGTCTATAATTTCATTCGTTATGGAGAAGAGGAAGACGATCACGGGTAACAACGGTAATAAGTATTGAACCGATTGCTTTTATTGTATTTGCTTGAATCAACTCTTACTTAGATGTCTGAGTGTGTTTTTATTTATCTAAGTCCCTTCTCATGATCGATTGCAGAATCAAACCGTCCAGGACCCATATACCTGTAATAAAGTTTTACACAAGGAAATGAAAACAAAAATCTGTGTACATATCCAAAAGGTTAAAGTTTTTCACGGTATTCTTGGATGTAGAAATGACAATGAGTTCATATATTTCAGGCGTAGGTTAACCTGAGTTTTGATATCGGTCATCGAGGAAGGTTATCCTGGAGTTTTGATATCGTGGAATATTATAACATAATAAACCTCATTATTACTGAGTCGGAATCAGCCTTCTCTGTTACTATTTATATCTTGACGTGATATATTTGCCAAAGCAAGATTGCATGAAGTTACAGCCAGCTAGCCAAATCTAGTGTGTGACATCAGGTTTCAGTCTCAAAAGTCTTTACCTTGATTACTCTTCTGGGTAACTAATAAATTTACAAGTTCATATCTGCCCAGCTAAAGAGAGTAATTAGCTGTGAAAGCAAAACTCCCATCTATCGTTTCAATCGTTCTCTCCTTTCCACGAAATTAAAAATTTATAATCCTGCGGAATCTTGCTTGTTGATCTGGCTTATTGCGATAGAGTACATATATATAAGTCCATTTAACCATAATGAACCATAACCATCACCATCACCATCACCATCACCCGGCCAATTCACCGTCACCGGTAATTATACCCCTTCCATGCCCTGTAAACGGGCCTCTTAACGAAGTACACGTACGTTTACGTACATAACTCCCCTACACTATACATAGCTCATGAGTCTATAACTAGAATCGATAAGCATATAAATATGATGGTACTGAGAATCTTAGATACGATACCATTGGCATGCATATAGTACCAGTAAGCAGGTTACGCTTTTTGGGTTGAACCAGGTTATTCTGAGCTGCATGCAGTACTACCTCCAGGTACTGTTATGTGACTTATGTGCAGCTATGGTGGCAGTGATGAAGGGAACATATCTGGTCTTGTTATATATGATGAACATAAGCACATCTAAAGCTGTGGGTGACGACGTTCCTATATATACCTAGCTCCAGCTGCTGCCTGTAAGACGGCGCTGTCAGGAGTGTCAGCTGTCTGTCACCCTCACACCAGGAGATGTCTTCAAAGCGCTCTCTCTGATATCAAAGACTAAGAGATGGTGTAATAATATAGGGAAATTTTGGCTGCAAGAGTAATGATTTGTGAGCCAGCTAATAGGGATAATTCACACTTGGGAGCATCTACTGGCTGAACCATCTATAAATTGGCCGTCAGTGAGGAAGTGATTCAATAGAAATTTCTTCTACGTCTTTTTGTTCTCTCTACAGATAGATTGCCTTAGTTACTTAAAAGCTCTTCTATGGCGTTTAAGTCTATAGCTTTCTTTCTGGTTTGGGTTATGGCTAGCTGCAGCCTGGTACTGATCATCAATGCCGAAGCTGCTGCTGCTGCTACTGCTGGTATCTCTTTTTTTCCTCTCCCTCTCTTTTTCTAAAAGCTGGAGACTTGATTTGTGTAATGATCGATGTGCATATGTCTCTAGCAGATTGCAAGTTCTCAAATCTCGGTTGCTTTCCTGCTCAGACTGCTGTTACTCTGAAGAGTTCTCAGAACAGAAAGGTTTTCAATCCATTCACTATAATCCACAATCTGATCTCTCTCATTGTTAATATTACTAGATCATTACTAACCTTGGTTTGTTTGCATGCAAATACAGATGGTTGCTGGTCTGAAAGAACAGAGGGAGCTTCTTGTTGGTGTTGAGCTAAGGAAGGTTCCATCTGGTCCCGATCCCCTTCACCACAATGGGAATGCCCCCAAGAAGCCTCGCACTGATCCTTGAATTAGCAAGGAAGCGGATGATACTTTTTGTTCTCGGCTAGTATCCAAAATCGGAGACCAGGGTTTGGTATTTCAGTAGCGCTAGCTTGTGTTTATTTTATCCGAAAACTTTGTTCTCCGAAATTTTGTGGGAAACATGTATTTCATGTTCCATGTGATATATGAAAAATGCACTACAGTTATCGATCAGTGTCATTCTCGATTCATCTCGCACGTTTTATTACTGATCAAGCTTAAATTAAAGGAACCGGTTTTGCATGTTTTTACCAAAGATTCAAGTTTAGAATCTAGTTTTTTATTTTTTAAAAACGTTGAAGGCATTCACTCGTAATTTATAATTTTATTAACAAGTAATAGATGCGTTTAGATAACTTCGTCACGTTTAGAATCTAGTTACTTTAAGTAAAAACTCTGAGATCTCTCTACCCAAAAATCCATTCGCTGACATCAGAAGCAGTAGTAGTGCAGTACCACAGGGTACAGGTAAATGTCACGGTCAAAACAAATCAAGTCTACGTAAAATCTGCAGCCGGTGTTTATCTAGGACCTGCGGAAAGAATAAGAAAGCTGAAACTACTAGTGTCGACGCAGTTGAAATGGACTATTGTGGTCACATCGATCCCCTGGATTAAATTGAATAGAATCCATGAAGATGAAGGGATATGTACGTGACGACGGTGCTGACGTTAATTTGTGGTGCTAACTATTAACCTCACTTAATTTCTAGCTTCAACCCTCTGATTGAGAAGGACACAATATATATCTCCTCATCTTCACACAAAGTCTAGAATTTTTCTGGTGGAGCTGGCTCATCGACTTGCAGATACTAGCTACAAGTATTAGTAGAATAGAAGACTCGTTCAATAGATTTTTTTTTCATCGCATGAGTGTAGATTAATGTGACGAAAACAAATTTTGTCGTATGATTGACTTGATACGACAAAACACATTTTGTCACATAGTGCTGACTCATGCAATGAAATAAAAAATTTTCGTCACATCAGTTTTTGGATGATTCTGCCAAAATTCCTTCTAATGCTGACTCATGTGACGAAGGATTCAAACTTTCATCGCATTAGTTCATACTCATACGAAGAAATTTGTTTATTTCATCGCATCGGTTCTGCCAAAAAATTTTAAATTTTAAATCATTCTGTCAAAATTCTCTCCCCATTTTCTTCTTCATTCTACTTATTCACCACCACCCCTCCACTTCTTCTTCTTCCTCTGCCACCACCACCGTACCACCACCTTCTCCTCGATCCGGTAAAACAAAAAAACAAAAACAAAAAAATTTTTAATTTAAATTATAACAAAAAATGAAAATTAAATTAATTTATTTTTTCCTATGCGACGAAAAATACCACTTATACAACGAAATAAAATCGTCGCATGAGACTTTTCCTCTACTAGTGAAGGAAAAATCATCTCCCAAAGATGTGAACTATTAAGGAAATTGGAGTCTTTGTTCCACATTTCTAATGAATTTGTATTGCAGACTGTAGTTTTTATTTCTTATTAAAAACAAAAACAAACTTTTTCAGAATTTGTCTAAAAATGCCAAGTTAGCTCTCCCACACACTCAAATCGACTTTAATTTAACTAGGAGTTGAACAAATATGTTTAGAAAAACATGCAGTGACAAGCGTGATCTGTGTATTATCATTGTACATATATTATCGGTACTTAACCACTTTTAAGATGGATTTTAACTACAAAAGACATCGGTATAATTATCAATGATTCATTCACTTATATATTATATTTTATTTGTCAGTTTTCTGATGTGTGATCTCACCTCTCCAATACTCCCCGTCACATGCAACCTAACTTTTAGGTCTGCAATTGAAACATGATAAAAAACTGAACTCGGACCTCATGATAACCAGAACCAGACCAGACTTCAAATAACAAGACCATGACCATGACCCATGAAAGAATGTACTCGGGCTCATGTGGACACAACAGGAGAGAGACTCGCTCTGATATTAAGTCAAACAGCGACAAACGTGTCTCATGAATCATCCCTATATCAATATTGTCTCAAGTTAACCACTTTTAAGGTGTTGAGTTTTAACCACAAAAGAACTTGGTACAATTAAGAATGATTCATCCATTTATATGTTATGTTTTATTTGTCAATTTTTTTACGTGGAATCTCTTCTCTCCAACAAGCATGACCAGACAATAATATTTACATGTCACCATAAGCCAAAACTCAACCCTGCTAGAACTGCTTTTCTTCGAGATGACAAGTATCGATCTATTATTACGTGCCTATATTACAGCAAATAAAGTTCATAAATGTATAGTAATTAACTTACATATCTACATAACGATTGATACATGTAATTCCACTGTAATCTTGGAGATTTCATCTCAAACAACAATAAAACAAAACAAAAAAGAACAAAAAGAAAAAGATCGAGAGAAAAAGAAATAAGGAAAGAGCAAACCACTCTTTATTGCATGGAGGGACGGAATCAGAATTGAAAAATAGGAGGCTAATTTTCTTAAGCGTTCACATGAGAAACTTAATTTTTTTGGTCTTCGTTAAGCGTTCACATGAGAAACCCTTTGATATCATAACATGAGGCAACCGAAACAAAAATTATAAAATAATAAGTACCAAATATAGACAGACCATACACACTTCATAATATAAAATATATACACCAAACATCAATGAAGAGTTCTATATAATCAAATCTCATTTCCATTCTAAAAGATTGGGGTGTGCTGCAGCGAAACTTCTGTTGTGCAGCGCTGCACAGCATGCAGATCCTTCTAGGGTAATAACTAATAAGAATGTTTTCATTGCTTATACCATCAAATCAACTTTGCTAGCTAGCTCCATCCTGCAGTTTTTAAGAATCAAATTCAATTCCTCAGGCCTGCAATGGACTTCAAGAGCACCTTTCTGTGGAAAGCCATTCTCATCCTTGGACTTCAATTCTCTAGCATATTCATTAGGGCAGGGTCGTTCAAGGACTCTAGCTTAATCACAAACCTCGTTGCCTCCTTACCCACCACTGCAAACACTGCAAGATGTCCTTCCTTTAAATCTTCTGGTACAACTGCTGCTACCTCCAGTTTTTCATCACAGCCACTGCAACTATGATCAGAAGAGCCTCTGGCGGTTCGGAGTAAGAGACCCTTTTGTAGCTTCCCCATTATGAAACTGAGCTTCATTAAGCTACTGTGATCTTCTGCTTTCTTCATATTACCATCATGTTTATGTTTTGATGTCAAACTTTGATGTGAGCATGGAAATTAATAGGGGTTGTGGGAAGGAAATCAAAACAAAGAATTGGAAGGGTGGAGGCTAGTTTCGAATTGATCAGTCACCAATGTGGAGCCATTTCATGTAGTTGTGATCCACGACATATCATTGAATGACATGCTTAATAAGTCAAGTCTATTTGGTGACCTGATCGATCACGAGGAACTTAGGTTAGTACTGCTGAGCTTGCATAACGAATTGTGGATTGTGATCCGGAAGAGAGATTGGTCTTGATCATACCAAGTGTTGTTGTTATCAACCTACTCAGCATTGCTTGTTCATAATTTTAGTTGTCTCCAAATTATGAGAAGGGATCGAGTTGAGATGCGGCAAGTGCATGTGTAGTGTGATCGATGTATCACTTTCATCGGCGACTTGGCTACCCTTTTTAATTTTCTTCGCTTCTTCCTAGCTATATAAAGATGTGTTGAGTCTCATCACGATTGATCGCCGGACTATCTGGTCGTCTATCATAATCTAATTAATACATGCATTTTCTTTGAATCTTTGTTGAATAATATAGCTAGATAGTAGATAGTAGATAGTTTAGTAAGGTAAGACAAACGTACCTGCTTAACAAGCCTTGTTGTTATCGATCAAGCTAGCTACTGATGATTGTTTATCCATAATCAAAATATATTCTCTCCAAATTCTGACATGGGATTTGAGATGGGGCGAGTGCAAGTGTGTGTAGTACGATCGATTTATCACTTTCATTGCTACCCTTTTTTGTTCGGTGTAATCCGCTAATTTGGTAGGACTTTTCCGGACTTTGGTAGTTTAGATGCCAATCCTCGTGTTTGTTTACGGGGATGAAGAAGTACTTTATACAAATTATTTAACCAAACGAATGACTCTTTTCGAGATTATTTACAAGTTTTGGTGGTATCTTTAGAGGTCATGATGCATCGTTTCTAGGTGCGTTTGTTGTTGGAGTAGGCACTATGTGTCTCAATTACTAAGCATAAGTAACACCACATATGCGGGTCCACAAGACATAACAAGACTCGATTATGACATACATTCAAAGGCTATCACACAGGCTACGTAACGACAACCGGAGGTCGCCAATCAGATACCAAGAAGTCATACAGCTGGCCTCACCGACATGCCCCATGAAACACATTTTAGAAATATAGTCTCACATCGGAAACATGTAAAAGGAAGGAGTCTCCTCCTTTCATAACACACACATGTATCACCGAGTGGTACAAATCATGTTCCAACATTGGCGTTGTCTGTGGGAACTTTGAAAAAGAAGTTCTTCACATCAATTCTCCATGACTAACGACGAAAGAAATCAAGCATCGCCAGATGTATTCAACACCGTAAGGAGATTAAATTTTGGGTCACACCCCCTGAGGTGAATGTCTTGGAATCGCCACCTCAGATGATCGTTTCTTTGATGGCGCAAGTTGGAAGACCAGTGATTAGCGACGATGCCGCTAAATTAGCATTAGTCATTAAGGACCTCCAGGGGGAGAAGAGGGCAAGACTCGAACTGAAAAGATAATTTTGTCTTCTACAGGCGAGGAAAGAAAAAAAGAGCAGAAGGCTTAGAAGAAAGTGATTCAGTTACAAATAGTCCCCATTCAAGGGGAACAGAGAACAAAGGGCCGTGGGCGGAAGCCAGAAAGTGGCACACTTCGATTATCCTCTTGTGCAAGATGAGCTAGGGGCAACGTCCCTTGTCACCGGTAAAGATCAAAGAAAGGACCGCTAATCTAGAGGCTCAACGAAGGCAAGAAGTCGAAGCAGGGGCGCAGTGGATAAGGAGATTAACAGAAATAGAGCGAAGACTAACTGAGCAAATGGATGCAAGAAGAATCCTCCCCTTCTTCACAGTGCGGTCAGGACTATTCACAGGAAGAATTCGTCATTCAAACAGGCCGACAAATTTCAAAGGCCCAAAATTGATCACTTATACGGGGAAAGGTTGTCCCTTTGCCCACATGGATGGATTCAAAAAGGTCATCAATGGAAGGCGATATGACGATGTCACTCTGTGAGGAATCTATGAATTGGTTCTTCGAGCAACCCGCTGATTCAGAGAATTCGTTTGATAACCTGACTCATGTTTCTTCACCAGGTCCATCCTTAACGTTGTAGGAGAACAAAGGGCGGATCGGTTATTGTAGGTCAAACAATTTAATGGGGAGACACTTATCTCCTTCGTCATACGTTGTCAGACAGCGACATCCAAATACCGTGATTTCAGCAAAACGCTGAGCCTGATCACCTTTAAGGAAGGACTCACAAGAGGGAAGTACCTCTGCCGATTAAACAAAAATTTCAGAGATGCTAGCTATGATGAGGTCCTAGCAGATACCATAAAGATGGCGCAGGCCGAATATGCCACATGGGATAAAAATGAAAAGAGTCTACAACAACCTGATCAAAAAGGCAACATAGCCACCCCCAAAGTTCAAGCCCCAACAGCCCCATACATATTGCGAAATCAGGAGTCCCGTAGAGAATGGCAAAGCGACAAGCCGAAGAGCGACAAGTGACAGAAAGCCAACCAACTGAATAACAAGCAATCTCAAGGTTGGACGGAAAAGTGAGATAGAGACGATAATGCAAACAATGCAAGGAACCGAGAGGTCCATGAAGTTTCAAGTGGCGTGTACGGAGATGCCTTTGAGAAACAAAAACATCACCTCCCTCGTCCCCGACCAATGTAATATCTTGGTAAGCGAAAGTCAGGCTAGTGGTGCAAGTATCATGAGAATACCCAGCATGAGACGAACGACTGTTACCAGTTGCGGGATTTGGTTGACGACATGCAACGAAATGGGAAGCTTGGAGGACCTAGAAAGCAATGTCACATAGCGCATGTGGTGGCAAATGTTGGATTAAGAACAATCAACATGATTGACGATAGATCCAAAAAGCATTACGCTAGAGAAAATCATCCAAGAACTGTCAACCACATGATATGTGATCGGGCGGTGAAAATGACCAAACAAGGGTATCACCCCATTGCATTCACATAAGAGGAAGAGCACGGTGTTAATGGGTCATGTGACGATCCATTCCTTTGTGACATTATCTTTTTTGGCGAATATAGCCTGGGCAGCGTACTAATAGATAGTGGATCAGCAGTTAATATAATGTTCTGCCATTGCCACAAAGAGTTGGAGCGTTTGGAGAAAAAAACTGATCCAAGACCACGAACTGCTACTTAGCTTCTCAGGTGATATTGTGCAACCAATGAGGTCAGACATGATGGTAGTACAACTAGAAACCACCCCCTGCACAAACAAGCTGAATTGCGAGTTCAGTATCATGGATTGCTATAGCTCCTATAACTCAATTTTAGGGTAATTCGTCGGCTATAGTTATTTATTTATTTTATTTATTTATTTAACCTTAGCCGACAAAATACCCTAATTTTGTCAGCTATAGTTATTTATTTTATTTATTTATTTAACTTTAGCCGACGAATTACCCTAATTTCGTCGGCTCAAACCCTGAACCCTAAACCATATACGTAGAAGCTTCAAAAGAAAAAAAGTCGTGAAAAAAGATATACCGGAATGGTGAAATACGTCTATGGTTGAAAAATCATGTAATTCCGGTAAAGTCTCGGTACCGATAATTGCGGTTAACTCAATTTTCCATTCTTTCTCCCTAGAGGTAGCCCTATCTCTGGTAGCTATTTTTCATAAAATTTTTATACCACTGGTTGCGTCTCATCGATTTGAAACTATTTTCAGTTGAAGGTCCGGGCAAAATACGTAATTTAGACTGTGAAATGACCGTTTCCGTGCGTTAAGGGGTTTGACTTACGGGATTGATCGTAAGGATCGAGCCCTTAACGTTGTCAGATTAAGTTGAATTTTTTCCTATAGACATATTTCAATATAATGATCATATCAGACGGTCAGAATTTTGTTTCTCAACTTTGATCATCGGAATCACAACATGTGTACTAATGTTGTATAAGTTGTTTACTAAGCTTTAAGTAAATGTTCTGTTTCTAAAATAAACTCTACGTAGAAACTTTAAAAAAACTTGTGAAATAAGATATGACCGGAATGGTGAAATAAGTCTACGGTTGAAAAATCACGTCGGTGCCGATAGTTGCAGTCAATACAATTTAGGGGTTTGACTTACGAGATTGACCGTTTAGATGAAGTCCTTAAATTTATCGGATAAAGTTGAATTTTTTACCAGAGAGATATTTCAATATATTGATAACATCTGATGGTCGTATTTTTTTTTGTGAATTTTGATGACCGGAATCACAACATGCCTACTATTTACCATTATTTATCTTTATGGGGAGTCCTATCATCGAGAGGTAAATGTCTCAAAATTTTTAGATGGACATTTGTGTCTCATTATGGTGAGTGTTTGTTATATTGAAGGTTCGACCAAAATACCTTATATAGGTGTAGATATGAGCATTTTCGTGTGTTAAGCGTTTAGAAAAACTTTATTTTGAAGCCTTAAACGAACTCGGATGGCCAAAAAAGCCTGTATATCATAGCATTAGCGATGAGTTTGACTTGTAGGGTCGTTCTGCTTCCAGATTGGTATCACAATAGTCAATCGGACACCGAAATATCCGTAGTACAATTTTGTAACTAAAACTTACTTTAGCCGACGAAATACCCTAATTTCGTCGGCTAAACTTTTCAAATTTCGTCGGCTAAAGTTCACATACTATAGCTGACGAAAAAATCACTTTAGCCGACGAAAAATTTTTTTTGTTGGCTAAAATTTAACTATAGCCGACGAAATTTTTTTCGTCGGCTAAAGTCTTTTTTTTCTGGTAGTGATAATATTACTAGAATTCTTAATAATACAAGATATACACAATACTAATGACTCACGCTAACAAACTCATCAAATACTTCTACTATCAATCAACTTCTACATTATCCCAAGTTGTATCATCTCTCAATTCTCAACTATCAAGTCACACAATGTTCTGTAAATCTCAGATGATATCAGTAATTCCTTATTGGTTCAGCTAAACAAGCAAAGTGTGCATGCTTTTTTGTTTCTGTTTTATTCCATCATAGTTCTTCTAAAGTTTAACATATGCAAGATAATCATCATCAACACAACAACACCAACAAGAAAGTTGAAACACAATGATAAGAAGTCATCAAGTGGTGTATTATTTGAACAACAAAACCACATAATTTGTGATATATATCAATACTTATTAAAGCCAAAACCATAGAAGCAGAATCTATATACCGAAATATATCTAATCAAACCGTTTGTTTGAGCTCAAATCCGGAACCGGGGTCATCAGTACTGGGATAAACCTTAAGCGCAGTGACCATTGCAGAAGGAGGACCGTGCCGACCCCTCTGCTCCATCTCTTGAACCGCATCTGAATCCCCAGAGAGCAGAATCTCCACAGACCCATCTTTGTTGAAGAGGAGAGATCCCATATCAGAAAAGTGACAAATAAAATATAACATATATGTGAATCATTCCTAATTGTTCTAAGACCTTTTGCAATTAAAACCCAACACCTTAAAGGTGGTTAAGTTGGGACAATATCGGTACAAGGATGATCAACAGGCCATGCTTGTCGCTCGCACTTTGACATGGTATCAGAGCGGGTCCCTCTCCAATTGATTCTCCCATGAGCCTGGGTGCGTTCTTTCAGAGGTCATGACTCTGGTTTGGGATTCTTTCGGAGTTTAGGGTTCGGAGTTTGGAGTTCTTTCGGTTAACCATAGGACCCGGGTTCAGTTTTTAATCAGTTTCACGTGACCTAAAAGTTAGGTTGCACGTGAGAGGGAGTGTTGGAGAGGAGAGATCCCACAGCAGAAAAGTGACAAATAAAATTCAACATATATGTGGATAAATCATTCATAATTGTACCGAGACATTTTTGTGATTAAACCCAATATCTTAAAGATGGTTAAGTTGAGACAATATCGATACAAGGATGATCTTCGGGCCACGCTTGTCGCTTGCACTTGTTCCTCACCTAACCCTTCAACCCCAATTGGGTGGCATTCTCTGAGCAGAGGAGATTTTGGAGACGAGAAGTTCGAAAGTGAGTTAAACAATCTCTAAGCAGAGGAGAAAGAGAGGGACGAGGGTAAAAAGAAGAAGAAGAAGAAGAAGAGAGCAAAACGGAAGAGAATGATGAAGACGATGATGGTGAGGATGAGTGAGATGGGTGATGAATCTAAGAGAGTTGGAGGACTAGCAGCATTGGTAATTTGGGTCTCCATTTGTTCCGTGATTACATGTCAATGGGATTTTAGAACCTGTAGTATTTATACTCTAGTTTTGATTCTTCAGGAGGTTTCTGAACGCATTGCTTCACCTAGTAGCTTCTAGAGAAAAATCTGGGCAATCAAAACACCCTAATAACAACATACTAATCAAAACCATGCCACACAGTGATACTGGTTTCGTTCTTAAACATGGGCTTTACTTTTTATTGCACTACTGGTCATCTGGCCCAAACATTTTGGTGATGGGAAGAGAGAAAATGCCAAGAAAGAATTAGGAGTTGCATTATTAGTTGCAGTGGGTGTAAATAAGGGGAACTAAAATAGTGTTGGCAATTCATCTTCATTTTGATTTTTTCACGAAAGGTTAGGCGATATCAACTCTTCTGTAAATGTCAATTTATGGTGTACGTCAAGCACCTCCCCACATTTTCGTAAGGGAAGAGGCCATCACAACCGAGAGCTCACAGCTCTTCCTTTATTAAAATTTTAAGAAAAAACATCAGTTTTCGCATCTACAACAAAATTGTACTATACCAGGTTAAGTGTCCGCGTTAGAACGGGTCAGAATTGTCTAATAATACTTATCAATAAACGATGTAAATAATGAGATTTGTCATGATTGGTCGAAGTCATAGAGCTGGAGCCTATTTCACTCAAAACGACATAGTTTTCACTAAAAACATAGTTTAAAGTTCTACCAATACTATACTAGTTTTAAAAACATAGTTTTAAGGATGGCAACTAACCTTACACAATAAAGAAAGAGATAGAGAGAGAGCAGCACAAATAATAAAATTGAAAGCAACACACATTATAATGAGTATAATACTGTTATTTTCTACATGTATACAATTATTTTCTGCATAACATCTATTTTATTTTTCTAATACTCATTGAAAGCAGTACACAATACTTATTAGGTGAGTGTTTTGGACTCACCTTTTTTTTATTTCTTTTTGGACCCTGATGCGAAAAGCATCCTAAGACTTGACTGAAATTGTCAATACAAAAACAAAATTAAGAGAAAGCACATTTTAAACATTAGTGATGAGGAAAACAAAAATGTTTAAAAATAATGAGGAAATAACATTTCAATGTAAAATCAGTCATTTCATGTAGGCATGATCACTTTGATGGGAAACACATCCTAATTTTCACAAAACATTCACAGCGAATATAAATTTCTTTGCAAACCCACACCATGCTACTCACCACAAATAAAATTGCTCTTGCAAAAGAACACTTCTTTGCACAAAATCTCAAATGATGCCCATACACAACCAAAAACCAAATCTTTCACAAACCAAACTATCAAACTCTAAATATCACCTATATACTTTGCTAATGAGAAAACTGTGTTTATTATACAAATTTATATAACATATATCAAGGCGTAAACTCCGTTTAATAATTTAAAATTTATGATAATTAGACGGCTGACTTATCTCAATATAACAAAAGTCCCTATCAACTAGGTAGAATCATATATGATGGAAACCAACAAAAGATAGTTTTCCTTTTTTAACAAAATAGGTTGGTAAAAGTCGATTTCCATGCTTTAGCAAAAAGAAAGCTAGTAGTGAGTAGTCCCCGGTCTTTTTCATGAATCATGATGAATTAGAAAACTTTACTTTTACACCCGGAAAAAAAATAAACAGCATATAGTAAAAAGCGACGTCACTGCCAAATTGTAAGTCTCCAAGAAATTCAACCATATCTTATCTCTTAAATCATTCTTCCTCTTCATAATTGGACCAAGAAATGAAGCTTATCCACCATATGCTAAACAGCTCTAGTAACCGCACGCTCGTCTTATCTCCCCATATGCTATTACTCAGGTTCCAAATTCTACTAGAGTGAGTCAAATGTATGTAGTACTCAAAAATCAAAACCAACTTCAATTCTTTATCTCATGCAGCTTGAACTTTCTAGAGAACTTCTGTTCATATATGAAGACAAGTAACAGAGCCTAATGGCGGCTAACTCGTTCGTCACAGAATTAATATAATAGAATATACTAGACTTGAATTGAAGAAAGGAGATTTTTCAACTGTGAACAAAAGAATAGAGAGGGCATAAAATAGTTATGGCTGCTAGGACAAACGAAACGTTGTTAGCCTCCCTTTTTATTCCGTGCTTAACCTTTTTAAGCACTAAGTATACAACCGTTGTTGTGAGAGACGGAACTATAAGTTTGGAGGGGTCAAAAATAAAATATAAATTTTATTTTTATTTTTTTTATTTTTTATAATAAAAATAAATAAACACGACTATTGAAGACATTTTACAAAAGAAAAACTTCATTGTATTTCTTCATTTTCGAAATCAATAATTTTTATTTAAATGTTTATTTAATATTTTATAATGCGTATATTAAGTCAATTAACCAACGTTATTACAATACTTAATTTTTAAAAAGTGATTTAGGTAAGATTTTAATTTGGAAGGACTATAATGATAACTTTTAGTCTAAATATCTAACTATTAATGAAATATGATTCAGCAATTTTCTAAAAAAAACAAAAATTAATTTGCTGAAAGGAGCCGCCCTTGGTTGCTGTCTAGGACCTCAATCGTTTACTAGGTTGAAAGTTGAAAACCTAGAACGACTAGGTATGGAAATCTGCTGCTTAATTAGTTGAGTTTACTAAACAAAACCAGACACTGAAAAAGTAGCAGGGAATGAAATACAAAACCCTAAAACTGATCGAAACAGAGAGGAAAGAAGAGAACATAAAAAGCTGAAAAATAGATTTATATTTTTCCCTTGAGTTCAACATTACAAAGACAAAGGCTTTTATACTTTTCTAAATAACCACAACTACTTATTGCTTATTACACCCTTTAACATCCCCCCTAAAACATATGTTTGCATGTGTACCAAACATATGTTTACATCAACAAACGAGTTGAAAACTAAGAAGCCAAACAAGTTCAAGAAAACAAAAGTATGCAAATCTGATAGTTACATATTAGTTGATCCTCACAGTTATAGTGAACGTATGCCGCGAAGAGCATGTCTTTGAAGATGATAGAAGAACCTAACTATGAGCGAGGAATGAGTGCGAAATACTGAGTACTAACAAATGACAAGGGGTAATATAGACATAGTTGAGGAGAAAATGAATTAGTTGCAACTGGAGGTCGTATGCAGTAACAACTTCTAGCAGAATGTCCCTAGCCTTTCTTTTGTAAATTTGGCACTCAATATGAGAACTTGATGCAGTATTTCGGGACCGAGATTTCCTTTGATAACATTTGTATGCATAGTGCCTTTGTTTTCCACAACATTGGCACAGAATGGAGCCACGAGAACCTTGATTTCCATTATGGTCTTAGATTCCCACTGAAGTGCATGATGTTGATATCATTCTTATCATAGTTCTTATTGGTAGAGTTTCTAAAACTGTTCTTAAAACCATCACAAGTAGGAGTACATAAAGAATGCAGCACAAGTCCAACGTTTTGATATCCATTCGATGTTAAGGGTGAACCCTTTTTGACTATTGTACTCGCATTGTAACCAAATTGATGATGTCCAGGTGTTTGCAAAGTATAACTAATACCAATAGAAGGCACAATAGAGGAGTTCGCATAACCTGTACTTGTAGTCATTCTCGCAGATGCGGATACACAACCAATTAGAGAAATAGAATTAGCCGAAGTCATATATAAAGTTGTACTTGACATGACATTGTATTCTTGTACCCCAAAGTGTTCAGTGACGCTAGGAGATGAAGCGTTGTAATGACTCACACTAGAAGAGGCAGGAGATATATTGTAAAGATTGACCGCAGGCATATTACGAACAATAGCATTATTGACAACACCAAGCACAAAACCAATATTAGGAGATGGAAAGCATCCATTCGATGGGGTTCCTGCACTAGATATCCCATATTGCATTTCTTGATATGAGTTGACATGATTCTGTAGTGAAAGCATAGCAGCCAATGATGACGAAGAAAGACTTGCAGGAGCAGAAACAAACTTTTTGGTTTCTTCAATTTCAGCTTCTCCAATGAGCAAGAGAGACCTTAGCTCTTGAATTGAAATGGAGTTAGGCTTAGCTATGATTATAGTTTTAATGGTAGCACTCAAAAGGCAAGCAAAGAAGAATATAGTCAGTAATGTGCTCATCACTCATATGAATCCCTACATTAGCCAACTGATCACAACCTTTCTTGACCTTATCCATGTACTTGTCAACAGAATCTGAACCTTTCTTAAGTTTGTAAAATTTGGTCTTCAATTGTTTTTTGTTAAACCAAGAGGTAGAAGCATACCTCTCTCTGAGCAAATACCAAAGTTCTCTAGAAAAGACGCCAAAACAGAACAGAGAACCATCACTAAAATCTCCAAAATTCTAGGGTTTCAATTTCAAACATCAACAACTTCCCAATTTTCTAATTCAACAACTAAAACTTGTAAGAATCTGATAAGAGCATAAAATGATACGTTTTTAATGTGTTTCTATCCCTATTTATACTTTGTTTAACTCTTAATTTTACAGATTTGAGTCGTTGGATTGAACCATGAATGTTTGGTAGAGAACAAGTGAAAACGTGCTTAAATAGAAGAAAATGTAGAGTTTTAGCAGAATCCTAATCAAACTAGGAATCCTAATCAAACTAGGAATCCTAATCACACTAGGAATGTAAAGTTAATTTCGGTGTTTTTAAAACAACGAAGATTTTCAGAAGTTCATTGAAATGAGAAACCTTATTTAACTAGGAAACCAAGTTGAGTTAGGAATCCTCATTGAATTAGGAATCCTTATTTAACAAGGAAACTAAGTTAAACTAGGAATCCTTATTGAATTAGGATTGCTAAGCTTTATATATACTATTGTTGTGGACTAACAATTATTTCTCTCTCATTTACATAAATATTCCAACATGTCAAAGAGAGAGATTGTGTTCGAATTGAAAGAAGAAAGTGCAGCCGAATTAACTTCAAGAGGAGGAGATTGCAGCCGAAATGAAGTCAAAAGGAGGAGTTGGAATTTGAATTAAATTCAAAAGGGAGAGGGCAGCTGAATTAAAGGCCTAAACTAACAAGGAAAAAAGCAATCCTTAACCCAAAAGGAAAATGATTGCAGCCAAAAGCCCAGCCCACAAAGGGAGTTGAAGGAAACCCTACTTCCTCCCTATAAATACATGAGGCAGCTGCTGCAGGGAAAAAGGTCGACCCCTACACACAAACACAGCAGCAGCCATCTCTCTCTCTCCCCACAAATTTCGTCCTCCTCTCTTCCTCCTACACAGCCGCCCTCTCCTCCTATACAGCAGCTTCTCCGCCCTCCTTCCACAACCCTTCCACAGCCAAAACAGCAGCTGCCGCCTCCTCCTCTTCCACCGAGCACAGCCGCTGCACGCATCCAAGCACCGATTTCTCCACACCTAAGTCAGTCCAAGATTCATGGTTGTCTTTGTTTATGTTTCAAATTCAGTATTTATATTCAATGTTATTTCTGAATTTTGTAACAAATTATTGATGTTTTTATGTTATATGATGAATTTCTTGGATTTCCTTATGTGTTTTGATGGTTGTTTGGTTTAATTCTCTACATATGCATGTGATAATTTGAAGATTAAGGGCAGTAGATATTAATTGAATTTATGAACTTGTTTGGTTTATTTGCAGAGTTTGTGCACACAACAAATCATATGCACAAGGGCAGCCTTGGCCATGGCTGTTCCTTGTGTATAGATTTCATATGCTTAATGAATATAAGTTGAATTATACGCGAAGTTGGTTAAATTTGTGTTCATTCTAAGAGCTAGAATAATTCTGTAAATTTACATGTCGATGTGAGATGAGGTGACACCATACTTGTTAACATGTTTCCAATTCGACTTACTGCGTTTATGTGCTTTTTGTGTTTAATTTCTACGCCAAGTGTCTTTAAACCGATTAGTACCATGTTTAGGATTATACGCGAAGTTAATTCTGAATAATTGTGAAGTCTTGAATGATTAGAATAACCGCGAAGGCTCTAATTAAATTGGAACTAAATTGGATTATGAAATCGGTTTTTAAACCTGCTGCCTTATTCCTTTATTTGAGTTGTTACATGTTTAGAGAGTTATGTGCTTTGTGTGGAGTGGTTGATCAACTGTATATAATTAGTTTTAAGTTAAGTTTTAGTTTCTTTAGATGTTAAACATTTACATCCCCCATATGTTTATTTGATTATGTTAACATTTATGTTTTCGATTACCCTTCAATATCCCCGGACTGAACGATCCCTACTTTTTCGTACTAACGATGACATTTTGCAGGGTTATAAAGTTGTGAGGTTTGATTTGATCACGTGTTTACATGTGTGACGTGAAAAACGCTCCCCAGAATCTATAATCAAACAGATATGATGCAAATCCAAAGCTTCGAAGCACATCACCTACTTGAAAATCTTATCAAATACTGAAATCAGTATATGAATTTAATTAGTCTTCACGATACCAGAAAACTTATCTGAGATGAACACTGAGGCTAGCAAGAACAATCAACATGGAGATTGATGAAGACTGTGAAACCCGAGGTCGCTGGCGAGGAAGAAGAACTATGTCCCAATCAAACCATGCTCTTGATACCATAAAAGCAGAGGAATCGAAACAGAGGGGAAAGAAGATAAAACGTAAAAACCTGAAAAAGATATGTATATTTTCCCCTTGAGTCAATATGAAAGAGAAAGGCTTTTATACTTTTCTAAATAACCACACTAATTGCTTATTACACCCTTAACAGTAACAAGGTCGAAACCCAGAAGAACGAATGTAGCAAAAGCTGGAGATGTGTTTGAGTTAGGGGCGGAGCTCTTTGTGGGCCGAGGAGGCTGTGGCCCCACAATAATTTTAGAAAATGTCAAAATGTTAGGATAATTTATTATTTATCTTGCTATTTAGATTAAAATTTATGATTACTGCCCCTCTAAATTTACTTTTAAATTTATCATTAGATCAGAATTTATCAAAATTATGTCTTAAGAATGAAATATTGTAATAATTACGTTGGTTAACTGTCCTAATATATCTCAATACATACTATAAAATATTAATAAAATATTTAAAGGAGAATTTTTTGGTTTCAAACATGAAAACAATACATATTTCCTTTTGTATATCATATTCAATAGCGGTCGTTTGTTTTTATTGTAAAAAAGTAACATAAAAAACTTATCATTTCATCTTGCTATCTTTGGCCTCCAGAAAGACAAGCTTCAGGTTCCGCCACTGGTTTGAATGAAGCAGAAGCCCATATTTGGCGTGCAGATTCAAACTACAACATGGCGCCACGGTAGAGCTGACATGGTGGCTGATAGGTGTATCATTATCAGGTTCTAAAAGGCCCCGCTTAGCACCGCCTAGTCCCCGCCTAAGCTCTAGGCTGCAACAAGCCGCCTCGCTTTTCTTCAAGGCCTTTGTGCCTGGCTGTGGGTAATTAGGCGGCTGCCTAGCCCACTTTATCGCCGCCTAGGGTTCTAAGCTCTTCGGCTAATTTTATTTACATTTAGTGGTGGCATTGTTACATTGTGGAGAGCATGCGAGTATAAGAGTAAATGATGTTTTTAGAATTAGAAATATATGTGTTTATTGTTGTTGTTGCTCACTTTTACATGAAGTTATGCTAAATTTTAGCTATAATCTATTTTATAAATAGGTCTAACAAGATTTATGTCGAATAATTTATCCATATTTGACTGTTTTCAAATATTATAGTACATAAAATATATATTTATAATTAATAAATATGAAAAAAGTAAATTGCCTAATCCCCGCCTAGTCCCCGCCTAGTCCCCGCCTAGGCTGTCCAGGCGCTAGGCTATGGGTCGCCGCCCGCCTACGGTCTAGCGCTTTTTAGAACATTGATCATTATACATTATTTATATCGAATTGCTCTATACTTCATTTGTTTGTTTGATGTGTTTTATAGTTATTTACTTTGTTTATTTGTTTTCTAGGTGTTCTAAAGTAAATAAGAATAAAAGAAGGAAAATAGAAATTGGAAGACAAAATTTTGAAATCTGGCTATAACAGTTAGCCAACTTCGACATCACACTAAGGACAGCTCGAGAAGAACCAGATGATGATTTTTATATCGTTGAAAAGTTACGGTTCGTGAATATTATTTTTCTAGAGGAAATTATGACCGATTTAGTACCAGAAGGTCAATCTGCGCGTGAATATGAATATTGACGGGAATTTGTTTCAAGGCCCAAATCACACCGAGAAGCCCATGGATGAGTTTGTACTTCATATTCCAGCTTATAAACTCGATATAAAGTTGATTTTGAAGAATTAAATGAGTTGACATACTTCTATTGGTCCAAGTCAATCAAGATATCTAAGGAAACCATAATTAAGAAGGATTTGTGGAAGGAAGCAATATAAACTCTACGCTATCATATTTGACTTGATTCTTCTTCTTCTTCTTCCTTCTTCTTCTTTTAGCCGACGAAAAAAACTTTCGTCGCCTAAGTGAAATTTTCGTCAGCTAAAGTGGACTTTTAGCCGATGAAATTTTGTGTCGTCGGCTAAAATAGTTTTTTTCGTCGGCTATAATCTGTGAACTATAGCTGACGAAATTTTAAAACTTTGGCCGACGATATATATAATTTCGTCGGCTAAAATGCTTTATATTTCCAGATCTAGACAGTAGCTGATTTAAAAGAAAAAATGGGAGAAAAAGTTTTGGGGTTGGCGAAATTGTTGGGTGTTGTCGAAATCTGTCCGAAATTAGTTTGTGGCGCTATATATAGGTACGTATATGTATATATATCTTGTTTTTGAGTTGATTTAAGAGTTTTATTTTCGTTATGCACATTGATTTTGAGTTTTAATTAGAGTTGATTATATTGTGTTTTAATTAGAGTTGATTATATTGTGTTTTGAGTGTGATTGAGTTGATCGATTTGGGTTTGATAATATATATGAAGTTGTTGATATATATATATATATATATTAATTTGATTATATTAATTAGTAATTATTATATATATTAATTGTACGTTAACTCAGATATAATATAAATTGAATGATTCGTAAATTTAATTAATTAGCGTTTATACATATATATTATGTTATTTTCTCAGGATATGGATAAGAGTTGGATTTCGTTTCCAAAATGGGACAAAAGATATGCTAAAGGAGTTGTTAGTTTTATTGAATATGTGATCAATAATGCTAAAGGGAATACAATTTTCTATTGTCCGTGCATTAAATGTCAGTGTCGCAGCGATATGTATCAATTTCCAATTGACAAGGTTTGGCAGCACCTTCAAAGTAATGGGTTTTGGGAGAAGTACACATGTTGGATATATCACGGTGAAACATCATCAAGGGGTCCGCATGATCATGGGCAATTTTCTGAGACGGGCAGTACATCCAACGATCCAACAACGGCCTTCATCAACGATATGTTTCCTTATGAGAGGGGTGTATGCTCTGAAGGACCGTATATGTCTGACCCGGTGCAGCCCTTCCCTAGAGTTGTCAACACTGCTGGTATTGACAGGTACAACAAACTACTTGCTTTCCAACAGACCCCTGTGTACCCCGGTTGTCAGAAAACGGTTCTTGAAAGTGTGATGGACGTTATGAAGATTAAAGTTGAGACAAAATCGACTGTGAAGGATGTTGATGAGTATCTACAGTACACTGCTTCGATGCTGCCCCACGGTCATCGTCTTCCTACCACTCATCATAAGGTCCGATGTATACTGAAAGATCTTGGGCTTTCCTACATCAAGATCCATGCATGCAGATATGATTGTGTTCTCTTCTGGGGTAAAGATCCAGAAGGGAATGACCTTGGTGACCTTGACACATGTCCAGTATGTCAGAGTGACAGGTATAAGTTGACTCCTGCAGGCAATAGGAAACCTATGAAGGTGCTTCGGTATTTCCCGTTGAGGGATAGGCTGGAACGGTTGTACATGTCATCACACACGGCCAAATCTATGAGATGGCACGCTGATAGGGAATTGCAAGGCGAAGATACCCTTATACACCCTGCTGACGGGGAGGCCTGGAAGCATATAGACAGGGAGTTTCCTCATTTTGCGTCTGAGGTCCAAAATGTGAGGCTCGGGCTCTCATCCGACGGGTTCAATCCTTTTGGCAACATGAGTCTTCAATACAGTGTATGGCCGGTGATTTTGGTACCATACAATCTTCCTCCATGGATGTGCATGAAGAAGGAATACAATATGTTGAGTTTGTTGATTCCGGGACCCGGTTATCCAGGGAAGTGTCTCGATGTGTATTTGAGACCCTTGATTGAAGAGCTTAAGTTTTTTTGGGACGTTGGTCATCCCACTTATGATAAGTTCATGCACGAGATGTTCCAGATGCATGCTATGGTTGTTGGTACCATTAGTGATTTTCCTGCTCGTGGGATGTTGTCGGGCAACGTTGTTAGGGGATACAAGGCTTGTCCAGAGTGCCTAAGCGATGAGGGGAGCAGTAGTCATTGCAACAAGATATGTAGATTGGGTCACCGTACTCTCCTTCCGTATGATCACGAATGACGGTTCGATGACAAGGCATTTGATGGGACTGTAGAACTTGGTGTGCCTCCTAGAAGATGGACAGGGGAAGAAATTTTAGCAGTGCTTAATGAGTATGATTTTGGGCAGCTCAGCAATCATCCCAATATAGTGGCGGCAATACCTGACAGACCCGACAGGTATAAATTTTGGACACATAAGAGCATATTCGGGGAACTCCCATACTGGAGTAAGTTGCTGATCAGGCACTACCTAGATGTGATGCACATAGAAAAGAATGTGTGTGACAGTGTGGTGGGAACCGTGCTGAACTTGGAGGGAAAGACGAAAGACGGTCCGAAGGCACGCATTGATCTTAAAAAAATGGAGATACGAAGACATTTGTGGTTGAAAGAAGGGAAGAAAAAAATGCCTCAAGCTCCGTACACCGTGAAGCCTGAACAGAAGAACGTAATTTTTAGGTGGTTGAGTTCTGTGAAGTATCCTTCTGGCTACGCAGGAAATATAACCCGGTGTGTAAACATTCGGGACAATAAAATGTACGGGTTAAAGAGTCATGACTGTCATATTCTGCTACAACGTCTCTTCCCTATTTTCATTCGACCCTTCCTTTCCCGTCAGGTGGTGGAGCCGTTAGTAGCGTTGTCAAGATTCTTCCAGAAGTTATGCACAAGGGAAGTGACAAAATCTGATCTCCGGGAAATGCAACAGGACATTATTTATATCATGTGTAAATTTGAGAGAATATTTCCTCCAAATTTTTTTGACATCATGCCGCACCTGATGATCCATCTTCCCGAGCAATTGTTGCTTACCGGTCCAGTACACTATACTTCGATGTATCCTATGGAAAGGTATGTTTTTTACACCTAATGTTTTTATTGTACATGTTCATTGTATAATCGTAACATATGACAACAAATTTATTTATTTACAGACAACTTGGAGACTACAAAGCTTATGTGGCTAACAAATCCGCGCCTGAAGGATGTATAGCAGAAGCATATATTGCGCACGAGTGCGTCACCTACATGAAGTTGTATCTAGGAGCATTGAAGGAAACTCCACAAACCATGCCGGTTGATGAACCGAAGTTTAACCTTTCCATAGTCTCAAATGATGTTGAAGTTTATGGAATTTTACCAGAGTCCTACAAGTTGCAACCCCATGAGCTCGTCATAGCCCATTGGTGGGTATTGATTAACTGTCAAGAAGTTGAATACTAGAAAGACATCCATCTACACTGTCCAGACATTCAAGGTGATCTCGACTATCACAACAAGGAGTTAGCGAACTATTTTGGCGATTGGGTATGTAATTCTCCAATTTTGTATGTTGCAAGTCTCCTTGATTGCATAATTATTCATATTTATAATACATTGAATCTTTGGTTGCAGATGAACCATATTCAATTTGATGGTCACCCAAATTGGTCTCACGAACTAAGACTTCTAGCTATGAAGCCGATAATGTCAAGAGTTTACTCGATGTGCAAGGTCAATGGCGTGCAATTTATATGTGAAATGAGAGACAACAGACGAAGAACACAGAATTCTGGGGTTATGGCGCATGGTGGCCGGAATGGAGTTGATTATTATGGTGTTCTTGATTCAGTGGTGGAACTCGTTTATGGGCAAGGCATGATCGTGCACCTGTTCAAGTGTAGATGGTTTGATACTAGAAGCTCGCAGAGCATGAAGATTGATCAGTACGGGATTTTATCGGTGAACACTGGCACAAGCTGTTACGAAGATGACCCGTTTGTTTTTGCGACATCGGTGAAACAAGTGTTTTATCTTGATGACCTTGTTAAGGGTGACGCGTGGAAAGTAGTCAATCTTGTGCACCCTCGAAACATTTACCGGGCGGCTACACTTGGAGAGGCCGAAGACGAGGAAGAAAATGTTGCGTATCAAGAACACAGTGCAATAGATATTCCTGACTCCTCTACAATTCGCCTTAATAATTTTAAACCGGGTCGTTCGGTTCGAATTCGTGATTTAGACGCTCGCCTTATTGATGTGGATCCAAATCAAGAAACAGACGACGACTCTTGTGATGTAGAAATGCATAGATTACCGGAAATTAATTCTGACACCGAAGAAGACTCATCGGATGATTCTGATTACGAGCCTTCTTAGTTATTTGAATTTGTACTACAATTTGATGTGTTTTATATGGTACAAGCTCTACAATTCATAATGTATCTTAATGTTGGTTATATATGCAGGAAATTGTTATGGGTACGGTTAAACCAACTTTTTTTTTATCTATTTGACAGTTTTAGCCGACGAAATATAACATGTTTCGTCGGCTAAGATACTTTAAGCCGACGAAATCCATCATATTTCGTCGGCTAAAAGTATCTTAGCCGACGAAACATGTTGTATTTTGTCGGCTAAAAGTATCTTAGCCGACGAAATATGTTGTATTTCGTCGGCTAAAAGTATCTTAGCCGACGAATACCCTAATATTTCGTCGGCTAAACCCTAAACCCTAACCCCTAAACCCTAAAGTATAGCCGACGAATACCCTAATATTTCGTCGGCTAAAGTTAAATGAATAAAATAATAATTTATACCGCTAGTTGCGTCTCCTCGATATGAAACTATTTGTAGTTGACGGTCCGGACAGAATACGTAATTTAGGTGGCCAAATCACCGTTTGTTTGTGTTTAGGGGTTTGACCAACGGGATTGACCGTGAGGATCGAGCGCGACCGGGTGTCCGATGATGCTGAAATTTTACCCTCACACATGTTTCAACATATTGATGATATCTGACGGTCGGTTTTTCGTTTCACAAGATGGATTGTCACAATCAAAGTATGCCTACTAATGTTGTATAACTAATTGACTAAGTGTTAAGTAAATGTTCCGTTTTAAAAACTAACTATACATAGATGCTTCAAACAAAAAAAAGTCGTGAGATAAGATATGACCGGAACGATGAAATATGTCTACGGTTGAAATTTCACGTAATTCCGATAAGTTTCGGTGCAAATACTTGCGGTCATTGCATTTTTTCTATTCGTTCGCCATAGAGGACGCCCTATCTCCGACGGTTATTTTTCTTATAAATTTTATACCGCTAGTTGCGTCTCCTCGATATGAAACTATTTGTAGTTGACGGTCCGGACAGAATACGTAATTTAGGTGGCCAAATCACCGTTTGTTTGTGTTTAGGGGTTTGACCAACGGGATTGACAGTGCGGATCGAGCGCGACCGGGTGTCCGATGATGCTGAAATTTTACTCTCACACATGTTTCAACATAATGATGATATCTGACGGTCGGTTTTTCGTTTCACAAGATAAAACAAATAAATTGTGCATGAACTTACTAAATATGAATAAAATATACTTTAGCCGACGAAATTACTAACATTCGTAGTAATTTCGTCGGGTAAAAGTTGAACTATAGCCGACGAAATTACTAAAAAAATTTCGTCGGCTATAGTTCTTACTATATATTCGAACCCAGCGAGACAGAACCCACTTTCTCCACTCGGCCGGACTCTTTCTCCCTCTCCTCTCGATTTTCTTTCGCCATTCTCGACGGTTTCCGGCCTCCACTCCGCCTCTATCATCTCCCAAACCAATTAGGTATGTAATTTCATGTTTATATTGTATTATAGAACAAATTTCATTAGTTTTTTCAATATATTGCATTATATTGAATTGTGTTAAATTATATTGTGATAATGTTGAATTGTATTATGTTGTGATAATGTTGAATTATATTGGGTGTATTTACTGAATTTGGGTGTATATTTGGGTGTATTTGGGTGTTATTGGGTGTATTTACTGAATTTGGGTGTATTTGTGTGTAGTTGGGTGTATTTAGGTGTATTTAGGTGTATTTACTGAATTTGGGTGTATATTTGGGTGTATTTGGGTGTGTATTTGGGTATATTTGGGTGTTATTGGGTGTATTTACTGAATTTTTGTTAATGTTGTTCATTTTTTATAATTTCTCGCATTTAACAAAATATTAATTATATTATTTAGGATGAAAGGATTATTCAGCAGATCAAAGAGTTCGAAGGGCCGGGGTGAATCGTCAGAGGGAACGTCTAGCAACCCTCGAGGTTCGTTTCAGGGCCCAATGACGGCCCGACGGGCGTCTCTTCTGGAGCCGACACATTCCTCCAGGCAGCTAGATGGCCCTCCCGCCTCCAGGCCGCCTAGCGCCCCTCGCTCCTCCGGCCAGCCGGACGCCCCTCGCTCCTCTAGGCAGCCTAGCGCCTCTCGCTCCTCCGGCCAGCAGGACGCCCCTCGCTCCTCCAGGCAGCCTAGCGTACCGCGCTCCTCCAGGCAGCCCAGCGTCCTTCACTGCTCGAGGCAGCTGTGGCCTCCGACTCAGGCGGAGGTGTCTGCACCACTTATGCCTGAGATACGTAGGGCACCGGCACCGGGCCCTAGTGCATCGGAGGGTGGGTCTTCCGGGGTACAGATGCCGCCGCCTCTTCTCTTCCTTCCGCGCTTCATACCGGCAATACCTGCAGTCGATGACTCAGGGGCGCCGATTTATCCACTACCCCCGCAGGTGACCCCATCAGCGGTGTATCTGTTCGTGCCGTTTGCTACAGAGTTAATTTCTGTGAGGGTATCATCGTCGGTGACAGAGTCGGAGTCCGTCGCATCCGCCCCAACGCCCTCTGGTAATGATTATATAAGTAATTTGTTATGTTATAATGTTATAATAAAATTAATTTACTAATCATCAATTTATGATAGGCACCGTCGGAGCCAAGCCGATAAGGAAGAAGAGAGGTCCGGTCACGGGGAAAGCTCTCGAGAAGACAGTGAGTACATCGGGAAGGATCGTCATTGATACTGACGAGGATGGGAACGTAGTATCGGGCGGCAAGACGAGGATGTACTCTGGCCGCGTGGGAGCGCTTATTAGGGATAGAGTCCCTATGTTGTGGTCAGACTGGGGCGAGGTCCCACAGGAGGTTAAGGACATGATCCACAACGCCATGTCGGTAAGTATAACAAAATTCATATTTAACATTATTTATTACATTGTAGATTTATGAACGTCTAAACTAATAAATGTTTAAATGCAGGTGTGGTTTGACGTTCCCGAGTACCTGAGAAACACCTGGGCGGACGTTGTGCACGGGGGAAGGTACGTTGCAAAGTTAAGGACAAAAAAAAACTATGTATAATTTATAATATTTATATTTTTTTTGGCGTATTACAGGTACAAGGAGTGGAAGAACGAGTTACGGACCCACTGGACTACACATGGGAACGAACGTTCCGGCACCCCCCTTGAGTTCCAGTTCAGGGAGTACGAGTGGCGTTGGCTTCTGATATCGGAATTCAACAACCCACATAAACAGGTAATTAAAAATAATTATTTATTATATTGAATTATATTTAATACGTTTTAAAATATTTTACTAATTTGATTCCTTTGTAGGCCGTTTCTCGGGTGAACGCTCAAAACCGGCAACGCAACATGAGGAACCATCATGCCGGTTCTAGACCGTTCGCATCGTTGATGGAGGAGGCGGCCAGGGAACATCCAGAGGTCAACCAGTACGTCTATACGTACGAGAAGGCATATCCTGACTCCCAGGAGGATATTGTAAGTCGTTTTACGTTTTAAAATTTAGTAAATTATATGTATATATATATATATTTTAAAATGTTAATTAATTTTTTTTCCTATCAAATTAGGCGAGGGTGAGGCAGGCTAGTGACGAGGTGATGGTTGCTATAGTCAGGGAGACATGACCTGACACGCAAGAGGAAGACATGTCCGAAGCCATGTCCCGGATCGACAGTTCGGATCTCAGCGTTGGGGCCAGGATCATGGGCACAGCCTTCCCATCGCGAGGAAATAACTTCTACTGTCGGGGCCTGGGAAAGAAGGGCGAGGGGGTACTGAAAACCACTCCTGGGTTTCAGAAAAAAGGAGCCTCGACCAGCAGCAGAACGACTCAGCTTGAGGTGGAAGTTCAGATGTTACGGGAACAACAAGCCGCCCAAGCAGCATATACTGCCGCGAGAGAGGCCGCCCAAGCAGCATATACTGCCGCTCTACAGGAGTACAATGTAGCAGTCTATGCCGCCCAGCAGACACAGCAGCAGCAGATGTACCAGTACATGCAAGATTTTATAGCTGCACAGCAGCAGGGACTTCCGCTTCCGCCCATGCCCCCGCCTATTGTCTTACCTCAGCCGCCGCAACCTCCCTAACCTCCCCAACAACCTCATCCTGGAGCAGATATTGATTTAGACGATATCGATTTCATTTAGTTTTTTAAGTTTATGAACAATTATTTATTTAGTTTTTTAGGTTTATGAACAAATATTAATTTACTTTTTAGGTTTATGAACAATTTATGAATTGAAAATTTAATGCAAAATGTTTATGTTACTTTAGATGGTGTGTTGTTGTTGGTTATGAAATTGTTTCTGTAATTTGCAGCTTGCTTAGATGGTAATGTATAAATTTTGTTTGGGTTTCTAGTATAAAAAGTACTATAGCCGACGAAATTTACCATATTTCGTCGGCTATGATAGTTTTTTTTTCCAACAACCTTTAGCCGACGAAAGTGTGCTAATTTCGTCGGCTATTCTCTATTTAATTTTTAATTTCGTCTGCTAAGGTTTGGATTATAGCCGACGAATTTTTTATATTATTTCGTCGGCTAAGGTTTGGATTATAGCCGACGAATTTTTTATATTATTTCGTCGGCTAAGGTGTGGATTATAGCCGACGAATTTTTTATATTATTTCGTCGGCTAAGGTTTGGAGTATAGCCGACGACGGACTTTATTTCGTCGGCTATAAGCATAGCCGACGAATTATAGCCGACGACTTCTTGGCCAACGACGTGTCGTCGGCTAAGGTTATAGCCGACGAAAATTGTGAACAGGCCGACGAAAAAATTTCGTCGGCTAAAGTGCTTATCCTGGTAGTGATGGCAAATAATAATGTAACTCTTGCGCAGATTACTCCTTCCTTTTCCAAGGACGTGGAGTCATATAAATAAACCATGGATGAACTTAGACAAGATATAAAAGAATATTAGGCAACATATTGATACAATTTTGGCTTACTTAACTCATGAGTCAAGGGAGCATGAACAAAGTCAAGAAGGTTTCATGAGTTGTAAGATTGATCTGTCAGGAGTTGATGAGTCTTTAGAGACAATGGAAGAGAACTTTGAGGACTCTGAGGAACTTGAAGCTGAACTTATTGACAATGAGTTCCATGTGTTGGAAGAGATCACAATGTCTCATAAAGCTAAAGAGTATTTCATGCATGATGTGAGTTATTTCCTAAAGGAGGAGACATTTAAAGCTTATATGTTTGAGCCTCCACTGCCAATGCATATCAGACCATCAGATTCTTCCTGGTCACATTCAAGCTCTCCACATACTCCTTCCATCCAAACACCTTTTGATTTCTTTAAGTATGTGGAGATGGTGATCTATGAGTATCCAAAATCTTCTAGGAGATTCTTTTATCTATGCCTGGTTGATTTCAAAAGAGAATGAGACAATGGAAGAAGAGAAAGAAAAAGAAGAGTTTTGAATCATATATTTCTATTGATCTCAAGGTACCCAAGTTGCTATAAAGAGAGCATGAGACATCATTGAAGAAAGCTAAGCATCTTGTGGATCCAAGACCGAAACCTCCTGATTATCCTCGATGAAGAGTTTTCATGACATGAAAGAGGGAGATTGCGCATTCAAAGTTTCAATTTTCCAAGGGACACTCTCTTATTCCTTTTCTTCTCTTCAGTTGCTTCAAGTTTTGTTTCGTTTTATGATTGGTTTGTGTGTAGGTCGTGTTGTTGAGAACAGTTCAAGAAATCACTTTTTGATGGAAACCGTTTTTCTGTCTCGCAGATCAGTTCAATTTGAACGGTTACCGTTCAGGCATAATTTCAAAACTGTTGGGAGTTAGAAAGTGATTTACATATCCACAAAAAGCTAGCAACGTCAATTTTGACCTCCAAGTGGTATCTCAGTCATTCGACGCTGCATCAAAAAGTTATGGGTCTGGAATACAGGCTGCTGGAGCATGATATGCGACTTCAAAAAGATGATTTCTTCCTCTTTGCTTTCAAACACTTTGAGAGGTCTACAAGAGGGAGCATTTTTACTCTTTTTTCATCCACATTCGTTTGTTAGTTTTTGTTTCATTCTTCACTTAGATCGTATCATTACATTCTCATTTATGTCAAACATCGAGGGTAATGTTTAGTTTAAGTGTGGGGGGTAAAATGTATAACACCCCGTCTCAAAATTCACTCTTTTACCGGGATCAGACAGGTTACAGAGGGTTGTAACCAAGCTATTACCTTTCCCGGAATTAATATTCGAGTATGATATCCAGACATTTTTAGTTTTGGAGAAAATAGGTCATATGTCCCGAGGGTGTAGAATATATTAATATGAGTCCTCCGGTACGTCCGAAATATTTTCCTCCGCCTCTGGCCACCGTTCCACGGTGGACCATTCCCATTCTCTTCATCTCCTTCTTCTCTATCTAACCCTACCCTCAGAATTTCCAAGCAACCATCGTGCAAGGAGATCGATCTCTACTGTGCATGACGGTCAACAGCGATCTTGGTGGCGTGAGGGCGCATTACCGGGATGGTTCTTCTCCTCTCATCTCCTTCTTCCTTTTTAGGTGTTTGATTCCTTGATTCATGCTCTAATTCGAAACTCAAATCTTCTGTGTTTTCTGGGTTTCGAGTTACCGACTCTGGTGAAGGGTTCTTAGACTTCAGGCGAGCTTCTGGAGCTTAGATGAGCCTTTAGGCGAGCTCCTGCTGCAGGAGTGGAGTTCTGGTTTTGAGTGTGGGTTGACAGAGGGTAAGTTCGATTCCTCTGTATTGATGTTGTTGTTTTTGTTATTGTATGGTTGGAGATGGGAGGAAGAAAGGGGAAGTCAGCCAGAAATTACTGGGATCGGCTGGTAGGCCGTCCAGTTTAGGTCGGGGTAGAGATGGGGTAAATTTCTAGGTTTTTAGCACGGTAGATTTGAAATTTTACCATTTATCGCAGGTATGAAATGTCAGAACTGCCCATGACAATTCAGGTAAATTACAGAGATACCAGTGAAACTGAAATCCTAGAAATGTCCTTGGCAGCTTTACATATTTACAAGGCTGCCACTGAGACCAGAAATATAATACTGCCCCTGACAGTTCTAGATAATTACAGGGATTCCATTGAGGCCAAAATTTCTAAAATGCCCCCTTGTAGTTCTGCTTAATTACAAGCTGTCATTAAGGCTAGAATGACCATGCTGCCCCTGGCAGCTTTGGATAATTACAAGGGTGTCATTTATGCTGATTTTATCTTGGTGGCCTTGGTGAATTTATTATTTACGTGAATGTCATTATATTCATTTATGTGATTATTATGTGTTTGGATGTTGTTTATCGGTTTGGAAATAGTCGTGGAATAATCCGGATAAATAGATGTTAATGCTACCCCAGAGGAGGGGTTGAACTCCGGGTTTACGGTATGAATACTTTTAACGGGTTATTAAATGGTCCGCTAAATAGAAAAGTCAGATTTGTCCGAGTAGGATGTCAAAGTAGTTGAGAGCTATGTGTGGCTTGATCCCGGCATACAGGGTATGTAGACAGCCTGTTCGGGATACAGGTGCAATCATAAATAATATTTAGACCCTAGGTCCTCTAAAGTAATTAGTAGGAAATCCAAATCGGTATTTGGGATAACCTCAATTTTCGTGAGGTCTATTTTCGTGTCGTTTGGACTGTTGAAAATGGTTTGGGTAAAGGGTTATCCCTTCTCAAGGAGGATCACGAGAGAATCTCTCTTAGAATGGGTCTCGCAAGTTCTATCCCGGGTTTAAGGAGGTAAACAGGGCCGGTGCGTGACAAAATGTTTGTATTTTTTTTTCTTTTTGTATTTCAAAAAAAAAGTTTAGCTTTAGGATTTTTATTTTATTTTTGTTGTATCTTTTGTGTTCTTACAAACATTGATGGGTTTTATATTGTTGAAAAGCTACGGATGTTATCTTTTCAGAATATTTTACGGTTTGTGAATATCTTTTTCCTAGAGGACGTTATGACCGATTTAGTACCAGAAGGTCATTCTGCGCGCGAATCTGAATTTTGACGGAAATTTGTTTCGAGGCCTAAATCACACCGAGAAGCTCATGGACGAGTTTGTACTTCATATTCTAACTTATAACCTCGATATGAAGCTGATTTTGAAGAATTAAATGAGTTGACATACTTCTATTGGTTGAATCCAATCAAGATATCTAAGGAAACCCTAATAAAGAAGGATTGGTGGAAAGAAGCAATATAAACCATACGCTATCATATTTGACTTGATTCTTCTTCTTCTTCCTTCTTCTTCTCCTCTCTTCCCCCTAAATTTGTTGTATTATCATTCTATCATGTCAATTTAGTTTTCCTTAGTTAGGGGCTGCTTGAAACCCTAAGGCATGATCATCAAGATGTTTTGATATTTGGTTTTTAGTTTATTTCAATTCAAGATGAGACTTTATTTACTATTTCTTCATTGATAAACTCTTTTCTTGTATGCTTTGAGTGCATGCTTAGTTTGCATGTTAGGGTTCTATAGCTTTGATAGTTTGATGCCAGTGTCAATATCGGACTCCTCAAACTATCTAAAGAAGTTTGCCAAAAAAACTATCTAAAGAAGGAATTGTTAGCTTTCGCTAGCAAGTAAACTAAGTTATAGGTTTAGCAAACCGTTAAGTTTATTGTGATGTCTTGTGATGTCTCAAACACTTTTCGAACTTAATAGTCTCTGAATGTTAAATCTAATAAGTGTATCTTTAGGTGGTATTGCTTGAGAATAGTCTAGTTGTAGAGCATTTCATGCCTGACGTACGAAGTAAGAAGGGGTAATAGGTTGTGTTTCAAGCATAATGAGCCAACCTGACCATCTTCATCTAAATTAATTGGACTAGATACTAAACAAATTGTCTTGTGTGTGATACAAAACCAAAACCCCAAAACATTTTTCGTCACTATTCTGTCCTCTGTGTTTATGTATTTATTTGACATAACAAACGAACTCTAATTCATCTGAAATTTTGTGTGCTAGTCTCTCTTTGTGTCCAATTTGTCTCTGTAAATTTTGTATTTTTCTGACCAGTTTAGCTTAGTCAACTAAATATATTTTTGACTTCTGATCGTTAGAATCAGTAGTCACTTTTGTGAAATTTTTTTAAGTAGTTGGATTTCCTTAGTCTTTTACAAAAAAAGACTCTTATTTGTCTATAATTTATACGACAATCTAGTTATAAATAAAAAAATAAAATTAATTTAGAAAGCACCGCTCAATGACAGGACCCGTCGGAGTCCTTTCTTGTCCGGGAAGGCTAACCCTTGGCCCTTTTTCCAGTGATGGGTCAAATTCCCAGCACGTAGTATCCTAAAAAATCCTAACCCCTTTCAAACGCTTTTGATGTCGACAAAGAAGGAACATGTTACATGTATGATCAAATGCGACGAATGCTACAACAAGATTTCTGGTAATATGAGATCAAAAATATATGGTTTGAACCTCAGCTTGTGAACATGACCATGGATCCCATACATGGCCATCACTCATCACCATCATCATCATGCTAAGCCTTCATCGACTGAGGAAGGGGTCAAACACGATTTCTGAGTCCTAGTCATGGATGAGTCAGAAATGGAGACCCTCATCTTCCTCATCGTTTTCTAGAATTGTTTCCTTTGTCTTTGTTATACACACTTGTGCTGATGGTGACAAAAAATGAATGAGCAAAGAAATAACATTTTTAAATTAATTTCATTGTCTTTCTATTGTTCCTAAAGTAGGTATAATCTTCTTAATTAGTTTTATACTTGTTTTCGGTGTCACTAGTGGAGGGGGTTAGCTAGCTTGCTTAATCGTTCTATTGAAATATATAAACTTTCTACATGTACTCATTAACTATGCGACATGTGAATGATTGTTTAAAATTTGGAAGCACTTTTGCTAATTGCTTACATAAGACTGTTTTGTTGACAAAAAATTAACGTACATTCGTCATTTTAAGCTAATTATGTATTTCTAATTAGTATAGTTGATTAGGTCTCACTCCATTTGCTTAATTTGCCTCCCATCGTGCTTCTGATTTCAGACGCATTATTTGTCATACTGCTAGGATCTTGGTGTTTAGAGATATAGCTTTGAGGATACTCATGAATCATGATCCTGATTTGGTAATAAAATTATCAAACAGTGTAGTGTACATGAAATATGTAATAGCAAATTAGGTTGATTACTGGGCTCTGGATCCAAGAACATCCATCTCCTGCAGTCCAGCTTTCCACTGATAATGAAATGAAGCACAAACTTGCTCCATTTTAAGAAATATTTTAGAATAATCTACCCCTTTAGGCCCTATGCCTCGCATTTTAACAATGCATTATTCGAACCAATCAAACAATAGTTTAGATAGTTACTGTGTGCTTAGCAAAGGCATTGTTCAGTGATGCCTTCTAAATAGTCCTTATAACTAGGATCTCTAAGTTCAGGATTTGTTAAGAACTTTTCGGTTTATCCCGCTTTTCAATCTTATGTACATATCTTAACCGTTCATTTTATATATTTTTATGATTATATCATATCTGTAAATTTTCAACTCAATTGAAAATCGTTAAGTGTTCATAAGTGTGATTTACCAATTAAGAACTTGAACGGTTCATGTTTGACAGATTTGGTTCGTCCATTGATTTGATCTAAAACTAGTTCTTAACGACTACTAATTCGGTTGAAATTTTACATGATTGATCTACTTATATAAATCTACAACTTTAATGGTTGAGATGTCAAAATTTGATCAAAGAGTTAGTCTAATAAACAATAATTCAAAAGTCCTCAACTAATCTTCAACTTAGAGGTCCTCATTAGAAGGACTTCCATGCCCTCTATATATCGATCTCCTTTTTCGAATCTCTTGTGACGATTGAAGAAACAAAATAAATACCAATTTCTTAGTCCAACTTAAGGAGAACACTATTCTAACATTACTTTTCGATGTAAATTAGTCCGTAAAAATAGAAAACATTTAAATATATTGTCGTTGATACTCTGACAAAACTCGTGAAAAACATCAATAGTGGCGGGTTTACAACAATGGATCTTATCTTAAACTTACAATGATATTTAAAAGAAAGATGTGCATGTAATATTTGTGTCGGGTCCAACTTCAACCACTTTAGAGTAACGAACTTTTGGATGGCAATTGATAACTTCTAGATATAAAAGTTATTTTAACAGACTCTCTATTTTAGCTTTTAGCTATTTTGGAGAGTCTATTTAGTTTTTTTTTTATATTTTCGGAGCTCCAGCAGACTAGCCAAACTTAAAATATTTTAACTTTCAGCTATCTCCCTAGCTAAATATAGCTAGCGAGATAACACAAATGAGGCTAGTTATAATTTAATACATTCATTTTAAGATAGTTTAGTTGATATATAAATACATATAACCTATTTAGTATTTATTTAAAGAATAGTATTGATGTAATGATGGCTAAAATAGAGAGCATTGATGCGTGCATATTTCTAAAGTGGCTAGCCAAAATAACATTTTAGATATTTAAGATTAAATTTGACTTAAAAACTAGCGTTGTTCAAGTTGCTCTTAAGATAATAAGTTTTGGCTGAAGTAAGTTCTATATTGATAACAATCCATATATATACAGGGTATTAGACTTGCACAGCAAGTAGTCTCCAACAATTTAGGAGATGGAAAAGGGAACAAAATATTTACATGGATCAAATCTAAATCTATTGATACTCAAATCTAAATCTTATTGATACACTTTCTAACACTCTCTCTCTCTCAAGTTGGAGAGTAGTGAATGTCAAGAACTCCTAACTTGCGCACAAGAGTTTGAAACTTCACTTTTCTAAGAGCCTTGATAAATATATCAGCCAGCTGCTGTGAAAAAAAGACATGCCGAGTAACTTGCATAATATTATCTCGAATGAAATGACAATTCATCTCAATATGCCTAGTTCTTTCAGTCAAACGGTGACAAGCGTGGCTCGTGGATCATCTGCTTACCGATATTGTTCAAAGTTAACCACCTTTAAGGTGTTTGGTTTTAATCACAAAAGGCCTCAGTATAATTAGAAATCATCCACCCACTTATTAGTTATATTTTATATGTCACTTTTCTGATGTGAGATCTACTACTCTCCAATACTCTCAACACACCCCCTCACGTGTAACCTGACTCAAGACTTGCACGTGATCAAATGGAATGGAACAAACCAAGGAACAGTTGGTGACAATCCAATCAGAACTTTCCGATGGAGATATAAACCCATACCGGGAGAAGATAAGGAACCCACATCGGGTCCCTTAGAGAACTGGGCGAGACATATAGCCCAGGAGAATCAGAGAAGTAATTGGAGAGGGACCCGCTCTGATACCAAGTCAAACAGCGACAAGCGTGGCCCGTGGATCATCCTTGTACCGATACTGTCTTAACGTAACCATTTTTAAGGTGTTGGGTTTTATCCACAATAGGTATCGGTACAATTAGGAATGATCCACCCACTTATTAGTTATATTTTACTTGTCACTTTTCTGATGTGGGATCTATTACTCTCTAATACTCTCAACACTCTCCCTCATGTGCAACTTAACGTTTTTAGGTCTGCACGTGTAATTTGATTTGGTCAAATTCCCACATCAGAAATCAATAATTTGATTCAAAATATGATTTGGTCCAACTTCTATTTTAGAAATTGGGATATGCGGTCTAATGTCCACTGCATACACTTGGTATGATATGAAGCCAAAGGCTTTTCGATGAACCCAATTCGGGCTCATTATGCTCGGGGAAGCAATTAAAGAGGGACCCACTATGATACCATGTTAAACGGTGAAAAGCGTGGCATGTGGATCATCGTGTACCGATACTGACCCAACTTAACCACCTTTAAGGTGTTGGGTTTTATCCACAAAATGTCTCGGTACAATTAGGAATGATCTACCCACTTATTAGTTATATTTTATTTGTCACTTTTCTGATGTGAGATCTATTACTCTCCAATGCTCTCAACACTTTCTTGAAGCACAGGATTTGCAGCTATATGCAATGTTGCTTGATTATCACAATGTAAAACAGCTGCACCTGAAATAGACAACCGTAAATCTGCTAATAGATAACGTTACCAAGTGAGTTCACAACATGTACCTGCCATTGCCCAGTATTTAGCCTCTGTATTTGACAGAGAAATAGTTTTCTGTCTCTTTGTTCTCCATGAAATCAAAGAATTACATAAAAACACAATAACCAGTAGTAGAACGACGGTTAATAGGACAACCTGCCCAATCAGAATCACAAAAAGCTCTCAATTTTAAAGAACTGTTGGAAGGCAAAAGTAAACCTTGGTCTAGAGCAAATTTTAAGTAACACACCACCCTAAAAGCAGCTGTCATGTGCTGTTGACGAGGTTCATGCATAAACCGGCATAAGACGTGAACTGAGTATGTGATGACTGGTCTCGTAATAGTCAAATAAATCAATCTACCTACTAGCTGTCGATATGATGCAAGATCTTTAAGCTGCTCTCCTTTATTCGAAAGTTTACATTCTTCCATAGGAAATTCAATAGGTTTAGCCCCTAAATAACCACAGTCCTTAATAAGTTCTAGTATACTTCCTCTGTGATAAATAAATTCCTTTCTCTGAACAAGCTATCTCAATACCTAAAAAAACTTTAAATCGCCAAGATCCTTAATGCGAAATTTGGCATGAAGAAATTGTTTAAGATTAACAATGGACTGTAAGCAATTGCCTGTTATAAGAATGTCATCCACGTATATTGATAAGACAATGAGAGAATTACCATCTTTACGAATAAAAAATAGAGAATAATCGGATTTGGACCGAATCAAACCAGCACGGAATATTACTTTTGTGAACTCCGAGAACCACTGCTGAGAAGCCTGTTTTAATCCATATAGAGACTTATTGAGGCGACACTGACGGCGGTTTTTAAGCCTGTATCAAATAAATCATTTTATCGTTAGTGTAAAAATTGCAGCATAAGATTCATTTAATCCCATAAGAAATTACATCAACTTACTGCGATAGTTTTGTGCTCCACAGGTGCAGGTGACAGTATTGTACGAACTAAGCTCATCCCAAAGACCTTTCAACTTCGAATAGTATGCTGTAATGGATGATTGACCTTGCTCAATGCGGTAGATGTCTCTTTGAACTTGAAATATGCGAGGAGCGTTGCCCTGCGCAAATCTCTCACGAAGGCCTTCCCAAACAGCATGTGGTGTGGTGCAGGAGAGAACTGAATCTGCAAGTTCAGGTTCAAGTGAATTACGAATCCATGAAAGCACCATGTCGTTGCATCTTTGCCAAAGTGCATGATCATCTGATTCTTTTGTTGCAGAAGGCTCGTGGATTTTGCCGGTGATGAAGCCAATTTTGTTTTGGTACTTCAGAGATATAAGCATAGTACGACACCATGAATTGTAGTTGTCACCTGTCAATCTCTTGAAACAAGGAGCAGACCTGGACGGTCTGAATGATGAAGAGACAAGGGATTCGATGATTCATCTGAGGAGGATGAACCACGGTTCCCATGGTTTCAAGAAGACATATCGTCTCCTATCATGGAGAACTAGGTGAAGACCAAGGATTAAGGCTGAAAAAGGATGTTGCAGAAGGAAGAAGAGTCAGGTCGTTATGCCTGCTCTGATGGCATATAAGAGACTACGTTTTGGCTCAAGTAAGTTCTATATTGATAACAATCCATATATATACAAAGTATTAAACTTGCACAACCAGTAGTCTCCAACAATCTAGGAGACGGAAAAGGAAACAAAATGTTTACATGGATCGAAACAAAATGTTATTGATACACTTTCTAAAACTGGATGTATAATTTCTTCTTCTATCATTCACCTTTATCAGTTTTGGCGATTTCCAATTGTTAAGTAAATACCGCTCTAGATCGATGATGATATTTGGATTGACTAATAAGATACTGCTGGACCAAGTTGTTTATTAAAAGAAGACATAGTAAACGTAGTGTGGTAGTTGGGTTAGTCTAGATGATACTTGATGATCATAACCCCATAAGCAGGTTACAGGTTTACCAAATTCGATATCAAATGTCACCCAAGATTACCAAATCTTTTGTCTCGCATCCAAAGCACTACACTGACCTCGATCTTCCATTTCTTCCCCAAATACACTTGGATCTAATGAGTTTACACATCAAAATCAATCCTTAATATTCTAAGAGTGTTCTTATGGTCGATCTAAAAACATCAATTTATAAACCTTATTTTCGCCCTTAGTATAGCATTAAAATTGGCTTGAGGTAAATGTTTAGAGGAAAAAAACAATCGGATTCATCCAGGCGACAAAGAAGAGGATGTCGATCAAGGCGACAAAGCTAGCCAGCTTTTGTGTTGTTTACCAAAACGACTATAGATGAGTTCAATGGTTGTTGCCATGTTTTGTCCAAACAGAGATTGCAAAATTGATCTTCTTGAACTGCAGAGCTGAAATTTCAATTTAATATAGCTCACTTATTTAACAATAAGCGATGATGTACCTGCTGCAACACTGATCTTGTCTTGGAGGAGGTTGACATCTTTGAATCATCCGGCCTGGATTAAGGTAAAAGAACAATATACCCCTGATCGATTCACACCGGCCAATTTTTTCTATCAAATTAAACTATATTGCGTCATTAAACTGTAATAACAAAGCAATCGCAAGACTTCAAATGAGATTACAACCACAAGCAATTAATTGTACCCTCAAATTGTATTTGTCCTCGCTCCGAGGAAGAATGACTAGCATGGATCCAATGTACGTCGAATTGGACAACTATTTGAGATAACTTGCCAACACTAGCGGATTATAGCTCTTAATCGATAGAACAATTTCATCCGTTAATAGTATTTTTTCGTCTCCTAAGCTCTTAGCTGACAAAATTTCGGTAGACTAAGGTTTGTTGGCTAAGACGCGTCGGTGAAGACCCTAGCCGACGGAAAATTTTATTCCGTCGATTAAGAGACAACCTAGTCGACGAAATTTCCGTCTACTAGGATCTTAGCCGACAGAATAATTTTGTTGGTTAAGTTCCTAGGAGACGGATATATTTTAAAATAAAAACAAATTAATAATCATTTTAGCCGATGAAATATTTAAAATTCCGTCTCCTAAGTAATTCTTAGCCGACGGAATTCACTCTTAGCCGATGGAATATTTAGTCGGTAAATCTAAACAAATTAAAAAAACGGAGATCGATCACCAAAAATCCACCGCCGGCGATTGATCTCCGACAAGAAACCGACCATTCCAATTCCGCACAACACCATAACCAAAAACCACCACACACCACACCACACCACCACACACCACACACAAGAGAAGAGAGGAAAGGAAGAGGAGAGATGTTGGAGAAGTAAAGAGAGGAGAAGAGAATATTTAAAAAAAAATCCGAAATTTAGCCTGGGGATTCGAAATTTTGAAATTTTTAGCTCTTAGCTGACAGAATGCAATAATTCTGTCGGCTAAGTGTTTGAAAATTTTTCTGCAATTTTGATCTAAAATTTTGTGCGGGAAAATTACTCTGAATTTTTTTGCTCTTAGCCATGGAATTAAATAATTCTGTCGACTAAACGATACCTTAGGAGACGGAATTATTTAATTTCGTCGACTACGGGATTAAAAATTATTTTTGATTTTTTTATTTAATTCTGACGGAATTATTTTTTCCCATACACATATTTCAACATAATGATGATATATATCTGACGGTCTGTTTTTTTTTTTTTGAATTTTGATGATCGGAATCACAATATGCCTACTAATGTTTTATAACTTGTTTACTAAGTATTAAATAAATGTTCCGTTTCAAAAACAAACTATATGTCGAAGCTTCAAACAAAAAAAGTCGTGAAATAAGATATAACTGAAATAGTGAAATACGTCTACGGTTGAAAAATCAAGTAATTCCGGTTAAGTCTCGGTGCCGATAGTTGCGGTCAATGGAATTTAGGGGTTTGACTTACAGGATTGACCGTCCGGATGAAGTCCTTAAATTTATCGGATCACATTGAATTTTTTACCATAGACATATTTAAACATATTGATGATATCTGACGGTTGGATTTTTGTTTGTGAATTTTGATGATCTGAATCACAATATGCCTACTACTTACCATTATTTATCTCTATGGGGAGCCCTATCATCGAGGGGTAAATGTCACAAAATTTTTAGATGGGCAGTTGCGTCTCATCATGGTGAGAGTTTGTTGTGTTGAAGGTTTAACCAAAATACCTCATATAGATGCGTATTTAGGTGTTTTCATGTGTTAAGTGTTTAGAAAAACTACATTTTGAAGTCTTAAACGAACTCGGATGACTAAAAAAATCCATATGCCATGGCACCAACGATGAGTTTGACTAGTACGGCCATTCCGCTTCCAGATTGGTATCACATTAGTCAATTGGACACCGAAATATCCGTAGTGTAATTTTATAAGTAAATATTATTTTTAATCTTAGCCGACGGAATATAAACTTTTCCGTCAGCTATGAAAGCTCTTAGTCGACGGAATATAGTTTACATTCCGTCGGCTAGGCTTTTAGGTCTTAGCCGACGGAATACAAGATTTTCCATCGACTAAAAGCTTTCTTGGCCGACAGAAATAGCCTGGATCATAGATCCGTCGGCTAAGAAGGGCTTTTTCGAAGGGAAATTTCTGACAAAGGTATTTCGTCGGCTAAGAGGTTTTTCGTTGACGAACTTTTTCTCCTAGCCAACAAAACTATTTTCGTCGGCTAAGAAAATCATAGCCGGCGAAATAGTATAGATTCCGTCGGCTAAGAGTGAAAATCCACTAGTGCAACATAGATAGGAATTCCTATGATATGATCTAAGGTTTGTCTGCTATACAGATCTGTATAGTAATCTGTCGTAAATCGTTAGATAAGTCAACTGATTTAAAAAAATTTAATGTTCGAACGGTTCATGATAAATCTGTATAGAAGAATTTTCCTATGATCTAAACTGCAATGAAAAAACATTGGTTGGGTCATCCAATACCATGACCTCCTAGCATCCTCCACCATGCTCTCAACATGCAGAGAGATTATTACATGTACCCGGAACAAATCCGAATGGTGTTCCCAACCAATGAGACAGCGCCACATCAGACCTTTGTCAGACGGAACCAAAGCCGAAGATTTCACTGTCGGACGTTCTGGCAACTCCTGTCACCTCCTCCCCACCCCTAGCTGCCACCTCACCTCCCCTAGTTACAGCCTCACCACCACTAGTGACCACATCTCCACCACCAGCAACTCCTTCTCCAGTCAGCCCACCCCCTCCCGTAACTCCACCACTCAGCTCTCTGCAACTCCTCCTCCGGCAACCTCACCACCAGCCACTCCACCTCTAGCAACTCCTCCTCTGGCCGGCCACTCCACCACCAGCTCTCTTGCATCGCCGCCAGCTTCAGTTCCAGCTCCATCTCTCATCGTCTGACAAAGGGTCGACGTGGCGCTGTCTCGTTTGTTGGGAACACCACTCGGATTTGTTCCGGGTACATGTAATAATTTCTCCAACATGCATAGCTAAAAATTGGCAACATGTGTTATAGTAAGAAATTTAACCACTCATCAGATTCCTTATATATATCTAACAAACTCAAAATAATAAGAAATTATTTAAGATCTACTAAGCAGATCCAAAAAACTAAACTTAACTACAAATAGTAGATTGTAAAAAAACGATAAAGTAGCCAAACAAGGCTCAAGAGCTCGCATCCAAGTTGTCTACTCTCGCGTGTGATGCGCTTTCGGTATTTGAGATGAGGCACAGTAATGACATTATCCTTGACTTTGTATAATTATTGTTGATTTTATATGGTGTCCATGTAAAACAAAAGCTACAGGGAAAGACCACTGATACGAAAATGAAAATGGGTGCTTAATTATTTGATCACAAAAGAAAATATTATGATTAGTGGAAATGAGAGTGATGATTGATGACAATGATCTACAAAATGCGACACTATCGTCCAACCTTCTAAATTTTATTCTAATGGTGGATTCAAAACGATTTCTAGTGAGACTTCAAGTTTCAGCTCCACATTACCGTGTAAGTATTTTAGACTTGAAATTATGAATTTGAAATTACAAGAGATCTCATTATTCTCATACCTAAGGTTATTGTATTAGAAGATCGAGTTCGTTATACAAATAAATAGTTGTGATCGATAAAACTGAAGGTAACTCGGTTGACTGATTGTTCGATCAACATGTATATCGGTCACCATGAAAATTTTCCGAAGGGAAATGCTCGCTTGTCAAGGTGCTAATATTCTTTTTAACTAGAAGATCGAAACCCTAGCCTCCACTAGTCCAAGGACTTAAGGATCTTCAACAAAACTCATGATCGTCGACTTCATCATCACGGAGTATATCTATCCTCCTTGTAAAATGATCAAGATGAAGACTTGAACACCCGCGCAGTGATGGCTACTGTTAACCGTAATCGCAATCCACCACTCACTACACCAATCATATGCTTTAGAGACAAAATGTAGTGACGAATTAACAGAACCGTCCCTAATCATTTTAATAGAGACAGAATTTTTATAATCGTCATTAATATTCATACTGACGGATTAAAATTCTTCACTATTTACTAATGTACCGTCTCAAATTTTGAGCTTATGAATATCATAAGCGCGCCACTTTTTTGGCGCAGGATATTGGATTTAGTAATTGAAACCTCAATAAGCTCGTCCAAATTTGACTGACCCTGAAAATCAAATCCCTTCTCTCTCACGTTCATCTCCTCCATTTCAGATCTCTAGGGTTTCGACGCTCACGTCCAAATTTGTGTATGCCGTAAGTGACATTGGGCAGCTTATGAGTGAGAGGTATTATTAGCTCTTATTTTTAAGTTCTTTTGGCCTTATTAATTAGTTCTAATTTACATATATCTAACATATATAATCTCATAGGTTTGTTGCGATGAGTTTCGGATTATGATGTACTTTTTTTATCATGACTTTTGAAAATCATATATTGAATTACCAGATTTTTAAATTTTGCTTATGCTTGATGCAGTGATGGTTCTTTCCCAGGACACTTTTTTCTCCGTCTTGAATGGTTTAGAGACGGTTTGGGCTCCTTCACTAAAGGTATTAGGGACATCTTGTCTGTCTGTCATTAAAGGTATTAGAGACGTTTGGTGTCTATATCTCTAAAGGTTTTAGTGATATTTTAAGTTTTCTTTAATAATCACTATCCATGTGGGCATGCAATGAGCAATAGTGACGAAATTTTTCACACAGGTTTTAGAGACTCAACTTTTAAGGACGGAAGTCCATTTTGTCACTCATTGTATTAGTGACAAGTTAAAGTATATTTTAGTCCCTAATACACCCTCTAGTGACGGATTATAACTGTCTCTAAACCATATAATTGGTGCAGTGACTATACTCAACTTGAGCAACCTGAATTAAACAATAATGGATATAAAATATCAAATAGATAGGAAGAAAAGGCAAACCACTTGATGCAAGCTAGCTAGACGAAAACAAAATCGAATTTAAAATGAAATGTATCTTGTTCATTATTCTCCCAGCTGCATCCTTATCTTGTTCATTGTTCTCCCAGCTGCATCCTTATCATACACTATCTTCTTCTTCTTCTTCTTCTTCTTCTTCTTATCAAACACTTCAATGGAGCATGAGTAACAGTGGATATCGATCAGTACTGGGAAATAGAAGCTAAGAAGCAAGAAGCATGCATGATGATGCATGCAGATACTTAATTAATCAGAACTCTTATCCCGGCCCGGAGTGATTGGCTCTTCCAACCAAGAAAAATTAAGTGTTACCACCAAACTTCACGTCTCCTTTAAATTTATGTATAATCCAAAGTTTGTCCTTTTTTATTTTCTCATTCTTTGATTCAATCATCCACGAGTTGCAATCGACCTGAAAAATGATTTGGGATGCTTTAAAATATTGTTATCATCATCATCTTGATGTTACTAGCTAGCTAAAGAAACCAAAGGTGGTGACTCCTTTTCTTTAGCTTTTGTAAACATCGTCTCTTGTAAAGGCTCTTTTATATATATATATAGTCCGGATCAGGAGCAGATGTCCGTTCCTAAGTTTAGGAACGGATTTTATCATTTTGACCCATTTCCCGATCGAATTTCCTCAAACTTCCTTCTAGACATATCTATATCATCTTGTGTAGATCATCTCTGCAAAATTTCAGCCAATTTGGTGATCAGGAAGACCTTCAAACTTATGTTACAAAAAAGATGGACAAATTGGACAGAATTCTGTCCGTCAGTTTTGTAACGCAAGTTTGAAGGCCTTTATGATCACCAAATTAGCTGAAATTTTGTAGAGATGATCTACACAAGATGATATAGATATGTCTAGAAGGAAGTTTGAGGAAATTTGATCGGAAAGTGGGTCAAATGATAAAATATGTTCCTAAGCTTAGGAACGAACCTCCGCTCCTGATCCGCACTATATATATAACATTTTGGTGGTATTGATCCGAATCTTGACGAACCCTCGTACGTACTCTAAAGCTAATATATTCTCCAACAGCAAAAATGAGCAAATAATAAGATATATAACCTCGTTCCAATCTAGTTCTACTAATAATTGAGTACAATTGTAAGAAATCTTATCATGACAAGAACCTAAACCCATTATCAGTGTTATATGATCATTTGAGTTTTGATTTGTCACATCGACAATTTGTTCAATTAGACTAGTTGTTTGATTCGAATTAAATCAATTAAATTTTATCTTGTACAAGATCGAACAAGCTAGTGTACAAATTATTTACCTTCTTAAATCGAAAGAAGATTATAATCATTTATATCACTCAACTTGAGTTCTTTCCTTATCACCCGTGCCTATTACTTAATCGATTTTCAACATTTTTGATGTATACAATTCGAGTAGCTAGCTACATAAATATGTATATATAACAAAGGAAAAACGAAGAAGGTTTCTCATGCCACTATGAATAGGTAAGATGATAAAAGGGTTGCGGTTATCATCAGGTTATGTGTAGCTGTTGGCAAGTGTTAAGGGTCAATGAGAAGGGTTGCGGTTATCAGCTCCTCTCAACTAATCCCACTTAGAGTTATGAATATGCGACGGGAAAAGGAATATATATTTGAAATATAATATGTAATACTGGTGGACGCACCTACCACCTTTTTTAGCTGATTCATTTCTGCATGCCAACAAAAAGAAAAGCTAATACGTACATGTATTTAAAAAGCCACGTATGTAAAGTTGACGCACCGATCGAATTAGGAGATAATGAAATATATTGTTCTAGATTGTCCTATCTAATTAGTTTTCAAACAATTAACTTCCGCCATATAGTTAGATAGGATTGATACACTAACTAATTGACAAAATTCACCAATTTAATTATTGATGTACTAACTACCTTCGCCTACATGTACGTACTACGTACTCACCTCTGAGACTTGGCTTGCGGTACACTACGTAAATGCGGAGGAAAGTTTTGATTATGATCGTTTTGACAATAATTGTGGAGCTACTAAATGAAGCTTTCGTTTTTCTTTTAGAGGTGTTATCACTGCAGAGAGGCAATATAATTTTCTCCATCAAGGTTAGTCTTCTCTTAATAAGTTGATATAATGAATTAATCGTTATTATAGGCCTATCACGTACTAATAAAGCAAATCAACTTTTACTTTTTACTACGTTGCCGGATTACCCTACCTCGTACGAATCCCTTTTGCTTCTTTACAAATATAAAGGGTTTCCAAATCGAAATTGTGAAAGGAACCACTTTACCTAGAGATGCTATTTGGTTTGGTAAATACCAAACTGATCGAAAACCGACCGAATATTTTCGATTCAATAAATCGAAACTTGGTAATCGAAATCGAAATAATTGAAACAAAAAAATATTGAAAAAGTTAGTTTGGTTTTTGGTAAATACCGAATTTAACTAAATGTTAGTTATTTAAACACTTATATTTGCAAATAAGGTTAACCACTTTGATCTGAGCACACACGTTACCAAAAATATGTAATTTTTCTACCTTAGCCGTATTTCACTATACTGATCATATCTTATTTCACATGAGTATCGAAAATTTTGCTTCTACCATACAATTGGTTCACAAAGATCTACACTTGCAAATAACGTACTAAACAAGTTATACCACATTAGTAGACATGTTATGGTTTCTAACACTAAAATTTATAAAATTAAAATTTTTCCGTTCGATATGGTCAGTATACTTAAATATTACTATAGAACCAATTTCACCTATTTTCGACAATGTTTAGAACTTGATCAATGCGGCTCAATCTTAATATGATATAACTTATTATACGAAAACGCTATTATTTAGCCCTTTATGTCTTATTTTGATCGATACTTCCGCTCAAAGCCTCTCGTATGAATGAGAAGTAATGATATAGCTCCTTATGGGGAATCATAAGAATAAATAATGTTGACTGATTTGATCAGAAACCAAATGTTACAGACAATATGTGATTTTTCTACCATAGTTACTTTTCACCATATTGATTATATCATATTTAATAATATTTTTCAGAAGTTTTGCATACTTTATGCGGTTGGTTCACAAAGATGTACTTGTATATAATTAACCTACTAAACAAGTTACACCATATTAGTAGGCACGTTATGGTGTCAATGAGTATATTTTCAAAAAAAATTGTTTCCTCTATTGTTTTGTTATATTCAGAAAATATATTTGTTGTAAAGTTTGGTAATACCGAAAACCGAAATACCGAATTTGGTAAGATTTATTTCATACCGAAAAAGTTGGTTGGTTTTTGATAGTCATATTTCATTACCGAAAGCTTTGATTTTGAAGTTGATAACGCCCATTACCGATTTGAACCGATCGAATGACAAGATCTCTACTAAATAAACCTTCCACCACTTTAACCCCACATGCTTCGAACAAAGCCTAGTGTCACTTCCTTTCTTATATTGATTACATAGAAATTCATTAGGTTAATTAATATTGACGTGGCACATGTTTAATTAACCACACATTACGAACCATCCAGATCCCTCACCTTAATTAAGCTAATTAAGAGTCATCAAGATACCCATAAGATTTAGTATTTAAAAAGAAATACAATTTAAGAAAAATTTTAATCATATTAAAGACTTAAATTGAACGAACAACAGCCATATACCAACATATCTGAACCGGCAAATAAGCTGGCCGGCCGGCCGGTCTATATCTATGATGCCCTAAACCGTAACCCAAAAATCCCCGACTAATTAACTAACTCGTACATATGACCCTTTGTATACTGTCCTTAATTCCTTATTATATACAATTTTTCTCATGAAATTCCGATTTAGCCCTCAACATCATTGTCATCAAACCACCGCCGGACGTTGATCTCTCACATCACCGAACAACCGTTGGGATTCTCGTCACTGAACATCAGCGGCGCCGGATAGTGCTCCATCGGCGTTGCGTGGTGCCCGTAGCCCTGGTTAACATGCGCCTGGTGCTCCTGAGCCTCCATCACAAACTTGTTGTGGTTGTACACGTGTCCAGGGTCGTACCAGTACGACGTCGACGCCGCGTAAGGGTATCCGGTATACTCCATTTTGTTAACCACCGCTCCAGCTCCTCCTCCGCCGGCGGCGGCGGAAGCAGTTTCCTTCTTCTCCTCTTTTTTCTCCCCTCCGGGGGCAGCTTCCTTCTTTCCCTCTTTCTTTTCTTCCTTCTTGTCACCGCCGCCGTCTTTCTTCTCACCGCCTTCAGCTGCCGGTTTCTTAACATCTTTCTTGCCTCCGGCGCCATCGTCCTTCTTCGCCGGCGTGATCACGTCGACCGGTCTCTTGAACTTCTCCGAAAGATAAGGAACTAGCGCTTTGGTGTCCATGGTGCCCACCACCGTGACCAGATCCTTGGCCATGTCAAAGCTCACCGTGCTAACACCTGAGAGAAAAACTTCCGAGTTAGTACCTAGATATTACCAAAGCACCACTGACTCATACTTTATTTAAATTTTGCTCCCGTCATACTTTGATTAATTAAACTAATCCAATGAAACAAACTAAAACTTGTTAAAGCAAAAATGAGAAAATTCACCTTTGAATTTCAAGATTTTACTTCGCATCTTCTGGATGCAACCCTCGCAATGCAACCGAATCTTCAAGGGAACAGTGCTCTGAAACAACCCAACAAAGAGCACGAAGTTAGATACCTGAAAGCCCTGATACCTAGTAAGTAACGAAATATCATCGAAAGAAAGAAAAGAATTTTACCTCTTTGGGGGCAGCTGCTGCCTCTTTTTCCTTGGGCTTATCGGCCGGCTTTTTCTCCTCGGCTTTCTTTTCCGAGGGCTTTTCAGACTTTTCATCCGCCTTCTTGTCACCTCCGCCTCCGCCACCATCCTTTTTGGCCGGCTGAGAGACGAGGTCGACCTTCTTCTTAATCTTCTCCTCCAGTCTCACCTTGAGGGCGGCGGGGTCCATTTTCCCGGTCACCGTCAGCTTGTTGGCTGCGGCGTCTGTCTTCACTAGCTCAACGCCTATAAACAGCCACCATGTTTGGTAAGCAATTGTAACGATGCGATCATTGCAATTAAGGTCAAAATTAAACCTTATCGCCAAATTAATTGATATTTATGGCCTTCAACTCTACGAATTGGACCATTCCAGGACAATTTTCAACAAATTAAAACTCCGATTTTAGAAGAAGAAAATCTGATCGGAGAAATGAAATCAAACCGGGGAAGTTTTTGACAGCTCGTTTGATTTTCTTGGCGCATCCTTCGCAATGCATATCGGTCTTGTAAACGACAGTCTTTGAGCCGTCGTCGACCTTCTTTCCGGCGTCGGCGGCCTTCTTCTCTCCCTCATTCTTTGTGCCTTCAACTTTCTGTGACAAATCAAAACACTCCGTCAATAACTGAACACAGAATCGAAACTGAACGAAACAAATTACGACACGGAAATCTGCGTCGGGGTTTTAGATTGAGGTTTAGGACACTGACCTCGCCCATTGGTATGAGATAGGATCCTTCTAGACACAACTGTAAGACCTTTTAGGATTTTGGTGTTTGGTTGCTGGAGTGGATTGAAGTAATGGAAATGGGTCGGGATGGGAATATATAGGGGAAGGGGAAGAGATTGAGTCGGTTGTTATGTATGGATGGATGTATGGATGTGTGTGATGTATCATGTATGTTTTAATATATGGTCAGTATAATGGGCTGGTTATTTGGGGCTTAATATTAATATGGGCGTTTGGGTGGATTGCCGTCGTGTTGGACTAATGGTTAACGAGAAACGCAGCGTGACAAGTAGGCATGTAAATTCAGCCCAGTATTGACGGGTATACCTAAACTTATCATAAAAAAATAGATCAAAAGCCGGCCCGGTCTAAGATAATGGGAAGATTTTATCTAACCTATTTAAAAATTGGTTTAGTATGGGCAACACTTGAAGCTCTAGGCAGCCCGAAACCCGACCCATATAGAGCTGACCAATGATCTAATCCAATCTCGACTCATATTAGTAATATATATATAAATTATTAAATAATAAACATCAAAAGAAATATTTATCTATAATTAAACAACGACTACGTAGTTAAGAATTAACTATAGAAAAATAACTCATCTTAATTTTCTAATATTCTATAATTACGATTGATAGACCAACAAAATACTTTAATTCAATTGATAAATATATTGTAGTTATGTTTCTAATAGTGTGCGTTTGATCCTTCATAAGATTATTTAAAAAAAATAATTTCATTATACATAAACCATGGGTTAAATATAGGGCAAGCCATAAATGGCCCTGCCTTTACCTGCCTAAGGACCAGGCTTGGACTTCACATATTTGTGATAGGCCATGTCTTGCCCATTTTATACTAAGGGCTGAAAAAACTATGGACCTGATAATATATAGGTATCACATCTTAAGTCTGGTCAGCCCATTTTACAAGCCTAGTGACAAGTCAGACATCTAACAAACTGGGATGACTTTTTTCTTTGGTAATGTTGTGTTAAAATTTGATTTTCCTTTCTCAAAGGTCTCTGCCGCAAGTGGAGGGCAATGTCGATCTTTTAGTATTTCACTTTTTTCGGTTTCTAGCCTACTCTGCAAGACTTGTTGGGCAGTGAATGTACAAATGTACATTGTATGGTTAATTTGCGAACTAGAACACCATGTGACGAAAGACTAGGTTAAAAAATTGAGTGAACACAGATGCAGGTATTCGTACCCAACCTCGCTCTTTACTAAACGACTGTTATATTGTTTTGTATACATATGGTCATGGCGGGCTAATATGTGCTGCAGCCTCTGCCTCAAAATTTTATGAACAAAAAAAAGTATATGTATGCAAAGTTTCAAATAGAAAACATGAACATTTTTTGACATTTCAGGGTAAAACATGTATAACAGGGTGTGTAAAATGTCACTATCCTAATACAATCTCAAATAGTAACTTGAAATGCTGACGTCATCGGTTACGCAACTGGCTATAGACTAAATAGATGTCCAATCGACAAGGCCAGCCTTGAGATTTCAGGCGCCCCAAGCAAAAAACAAATTAATGTCTCGATCTTCAAAGTAAATTATATTTAGTGACATACGAAGATCATTATCAATGCATTAATATTCAATCGAACAAACTTATTTTTAATACTAACAATTTTCTACAAGTTGAACCATAAAATTGCAATGATCTACCACTTCATATTAGTATTCAAACAAACAAACTTATTTTCAATGCTAACAATTTTCTACAAGCTTATTGAAGCAAGAGACTTAAAATAGGTAAATACCTCATATGGTTCCTGATGTATCATCAATAGGACAATTAGGTACCTGATGTTTAAAAGATGACACTTAGATATCTCAAGTTATGCTTAATTTGACAGTTTAATACTTTCGTTATCAAACTGTCTAATATATATTCGGATATAATACACATGAATCCACATGTAGACAGTTTGACACTTCGATATCTCAAGTTAAAATTTTGGATATATATATATATTTGGATCTAATACACATGAATCCATATATATAACAAATTTTTTATGTGTATATTGATAAATAGGACCTAAATATCTATTTTACCCTCATATTTAACAGAAAAGTTAATAGAAACATCAAACTATCTAACTGAGTAAAACTTGAGATACCAAACTGTCATCTTTTAAACATCTGATACTAATTTGTCTAATTGATTATACATCAGGTACCATAGGAGGTATTTACCGTTTAAAAATTTCTACCATTTCTTGTTATCGTAGATTTTTATTTTTATTTTTTACATTCATATATTAAGGGTTATATAATATTTGTTGGGGCTTTTTTCTAAGCTTGTGCTTGATTGGCCTTTGGGCAGGACCGGTTCTGCCGATCGAGTAGAGAGCAGCTTCGACATCCGGTCCAGAATAAAGATCAATGCACGAGCTGCAATCAATAACAAATGGCCGCCGGCGCGTGGACTGATTGTGGCTCTTTTTGTCTCAACCCTAACTACTGATTGAGGTTCTTGATCATTTCTCCCTCACGTTCCTTCTTCACCACGACAGATTGTGGACTTCTCCTCCAAGTTCATATATGCAGACGTTGATTGACCACTTCCCCACTATAACCCAATTCGTGCTTCTTTAACTAAATTCTATCTCGAGCTTCTTGTAACCATATAGCTAAGCTCCAAAACACTATAGCTAAGCTCCAAAACACTATAGCTAAGCTAATCATACATGCATTGAAAATTTGACATAAGCTACCAATTACATTGGCCTTATTGCAGTTTGGGCTGTTTGGCATCTCAATCGTTCAAACATCTGCTACAACTTCAACATCACGCCAGTGTTGTTATCAGGTACAGACCAAGACGTTATTGTAGAAGCTAGCGGGTTCTCGTTTTATAATTTGCTAACTGAAACCGTAACACCTGACTTCTTTACGAGGATCCAAAAGGGTCTCTAACACTAGTCCAGGACTTTCGATTAGAATGGTGAAGTTTGCTGGCATGGACCAAGAGAGATGCTAAAGGGGGTTTGGCTCGTTGTGTTATCGTGTAGGAATCTAAGACGGTAAGATGGTCTTGTTAAATATTTGTTTCTGTCTATCTTCTGTTAGCAAGCTGTGACGAAAAGTAATGGGTATAATTAACCACTGTACACACCATACCAATTAGGAAAATTATATAATCTTCTCTCGGAAATGCATATCTATATATGTTTCAAAATCCGGCTATGATATCGATTCTTCAACAGCTAGTCGACTTGTTGCATCGGGTGATTGGGTTATTAGTCGTCCTGCTAGCAGGTAGATTCATATTCTCTCTTAATATCACCTAACAAGATAATCTTGATGACACAATAATCTGGCCATCAAATTTCAATCTTGACGATACAATCCTAATCTGGCCATCAAATTTCAATCTTAACGATACAATCTTAATCTGGCCATCAAATTTCATTGCATTTCATGCTTTATTCTGAAACTTATAGTACCATCACAACTCATAACAAATTAATTAATTATATATATTTTGGCACACATACAGTTAATTTCTTGCACTAGTAGATTATGTCTCATAGCCGACAGAATATTTTCGTCTGCTAAGATAATTATTCCGTCTGCAAAGATTCTAGCAGACGGAATTTCTGTCGGCTAATATCAGTCGGCTAAGACACGTTAGTGAAGATTCTAGCCGACGGAATAAAATATTCCTTCTGCTAAGATACATCTTAACCGCGATAGAATATCTTCCACCTGACCGACGCACATATTCGTCGGCAAAGAGTATTACTGACAAAATATTTTATTCGGCTAGAAAATCGTCGACTATAGTTACATCTAAGACGACAAAAAAATCTTCTTTACAGACGAAATATTCTTTGGGCTAGGATAGTTGTGCTTCATATATATATATATATATATACACACACACATCCATATATACATGCAACCAGTAAGTGGTATATATATACAAATTAACATAGCAACACAAAAAATACTCATAAAGATTTACATTATAAAAACACATTTAATAGACATATATATATACAAAAATTGAAACTATAATAAACATCTATATTATTATTTTTAACATGCAACATATATAAAATTTATTCGATCAATTCACATATACATAATATAATGCATATATATATATGCATACATACATAATATTAATAATTCACACACATAATAAAAATATGAATTAAACAAATCGATCTAGCCGAAAATTAAATGAATTCCGTCGAAAATAAATAAGAAAAGTTAAACAATACGTACCAATGATAAAAAGCTAGCTATAGATCAGAGTATGGAGCTAGAGACATCAGACTCAATCAGTTGTATATACAGAGATTTTTTGATGGAGATAGAATAAATTTTTTGATGAATGCCGGAAAGAATGAATGAAGGAATGAATGAATAGACAGAGAAGCGTTCTGCATTTATCAGTTATTGATTCACCTTAGCTGACAGAATATTTCGTCTCCTAAGGATCATAATCGTCGACTAAGAAAATATTCGTTCTGCGCGGTGTCAGAGAATAATTGAATTTTATCTTCTCAGCCGACAAAATATTCTATCGGCTAAGAAGATATTTCTGTCGACTAAGAGTATCATAGCCGACGAAATAGGATTCGTTGACTAAAATTATCCTAGCCGACAAAAATAAGATCGGTCGACTACGATTATCCTAGCCGACGAATCATGTTTCATCGGTTAGGATAATCTTAATCGACGAAATTTGCCAACGAAATTTATCCGTTCGCTAGGAGTCTCTTAGCCGACGAAAAAGTTAGGATATTCTTTGTCGACGAAAAATTTCTCATTTCCAACAAATATATTTTTTCTACTAAAACATCTTAGCCGACGGAACATTAATAATTTTGCTGGCTAAGAGTCCAAATCCACTAGTATTGATGTATGATACTGACATGGTTACATGTAATTCTTATATTTATCCGCTAGAATTCAAGATCAAATTAATTTTGATTTTCTATATACATGTCTCAACTAACATAATTATTGAAGTAGATCGATAGCTTTGCACATTAAAATAGAACATGTTCATCAATTATTTCACACATGAAGAGATATATTTTCCTCACATGAAGAGATTTATCTTACATTTCATATTGATAATCAGTTTCATATAGACTTAGTTTTTAAAACGAAGTTGAGCACGCGCAAGCACGATTGTTGAGAATACAATGCCAGAAAAACAATTTATATATATAGAAGAGTATGCCTTGCTAGCTAGGTTATCTATATTTATCTGGGCACGGCAGATCGATGTTGAAGGAGAAGGATTATGTAACTGTCAACAACCTAGCTAGCTATATCATCTGCACTAAATTATTGAGAGGACGCAAGCTCGTGTTATATTTTTGCAATATATAACAATCAAGTGAACTAAAGTGGCAAGATAAGTGATGCGTTAATCGAACTAGGCAACTCCACTTGGGTTGGAGTTAATGAATGGATGCCCTTGTACATATATTGTTTAGATTGTCTAAATCTATACATTATTGTTTTCTTCTGCATGTGTCACATTTTTAGTTTAATCATCTGTGCATATTGTCTTCAAAAACGTAGTTAGATAACACATATATTGCTTAGGAACAGGCTTTTATTTCTTGCATTTTTCTTTTTGCATGGAGGATGTTCTAAAACTTCTAATTGTTGATGTACGTATCGAAGTTGCTTAATAATATTCAAATCTGCTCCCAAAAAAAACTTATCAAAAACCCTTCAAAAAAAGAGTTAAAAAACATCAAGAAAACAAAATGATTCCTTGTTCTCTTTAATAACCAGCCCAAAATCGATAGAACTAGTGAACCCAAGTATTGTTTAAAATCACCTGGGCTTGTCCCCATCAATAAGGCCCAACAACTACGTGTATTACGGCCCAACCAAAAAAGTCAATAGTTAGCCGAACGAGCGCAGTGTCCAAATTCAGCCAATCACTAACCTTCGTCGAAATTTGAACCCCAAAATATCTCATTACTCTAATGAGACCAGATTCTTCCCTAGCTACCCCTCGCCACAAACCCTAGCGTCTAGGTCTGGCAAAACATCATGTTGTATCGTGTTCGCGTCAGATTCATTTGGTTTCGTCTATTTATCATGTCGCATGATAATAAGCCATTAAGTTATCGTATGCAAAATGCTAAAACCAAAACCTAACCATAAATTATCGTGTTAACCGTTAAAAAACCGTTAAATTAAGAATATAATAAATATTTTTTTTCAATTTTTCTGTAAACGACAGAAATACTAAAATACATTAGATCTTTATGAATATATAAAAAAATAGACTCAAAATTATAATATGTTAGCTGAAGAAAGTCATAAATCTTAAACAATAACTCAGTTCAAAAGTCAAGTTACACCTCCAGCCCTCTCTTCTCTATCCACCGCCGCCATCAGCAACCCGAGCTTTGTCTCTGGCTCCGGTGACGGATTATAGACGCACCTTTGTAGCTACCTCTTCTTCAATTTCGGGGAGCATCCGCGGCTGTTTGATTTAGGGCTGGTGGATTTTTCCGGTGATCGTATCGGAGGCTCTGTTTACTAGGTTTGTTTTTCTCTCTGAATTTTTGGAGCTTTTGATATACTTGCATTTTCTCAGTTGCAAAATCATATATACATTTCTGCAATGTGTAGCTTTTAGTATTGTTTCGAAGATAGGGGTGATCGTTGAGGCCGGAGCTAGAGTTTGATTCTGCTTCTTGTTGCTAATTAGAGACTTGTTATTATATATTATTTTCATTGTTTATTTCTTATGGATTTTGTGTAGTGTCGAATGTGCTTGTATGTGACCGCGTTTGCAGTGGTATATGGATATCATTGGTGTACCTGAGGTCAGGCCGTCACGGTAAGGAGCCATGTTTTACTTGTTTAAATTTTTTTTACTTATATGATTCTACTGCTTTTTATGTTTTTAATTGGCACTTCCCCGGTGCTTAGTACTGAACTATTATTGGATTTCCCAATTCTTACACGCGATTTATTTCCTGTTGTTGTTTTCTTTCACTTTTTTAATATATGCCTATGCATCTCCATTAGCAAATATGTCCCTCCCTCGTCTAGGCTGAATCTTTACTTATCTCCGCCATCATAACTTTTTTCAAGCAATTAGGAATCAGAATCAGAATCACAGCTTTGGATGTTGGATTTAAGGTTTTATGTTAGGAAAATTCTAATATGTGTTAATGTATATAAATGATATGGTGCATCAACTTTATAAATAACTTGTTAAAGTAGTAATAATAATCATTAAAGTTGTAATATGAGTCTTTAAAGATGTAAATTTTTCTAGTTACAACATTTGTTATCATGTATCCTTAAAGTGGTAAAATATGTGTTTAAAGTGGTAATTGAGTCCTTAATGTGACTAAAAACAATAGAAAAAAATCTCAAGTTATCAAAAAAAATAAAATTTGTAATCTGTAACTTCATATTTTCTGGATGATGGCATATATACTCATGCAGGTAATAAAACAGCTTACTAACAAGGAGAACTACCAAAATGATGGTCAAGATACTATAAAAGGAGAGCAAGAGAGATCTAAATTCCCATATATATATATATATATATATATATATATTATCTATATATATATATATATATATATCTTGAAATGAAACCATATATATATATATATATATTTATAAGGCACATTGAATTGATGATCGAATCTATATCTATCATCTGTAACATATATAAATAAGACACTCACACAAACGCACATATATGTATATACATGATATTCATAAGCTCCTGCAGCAATATGATCATAGAAGTATGTAGTTGACATGCTCGTCTCCTGAAACCCAAAAATTACCTTGGTTGCATCTGCTTGATCAAAAAAAATAAAGCAAGACAAATGCATTTCCTGTGAAAGTACAGTAAAAGAAGACACTGATTCATATCTCTCTCTCTCTCTCTATATATATATATAAGAATAAAGAACAGTGATCCAGAGGGTGTACTGTGATTCTAGAAATACAAGGATCCATATGCATACCAAGCACACTAAATTCTTGACACCGGTATACATATACGTTCATAAATCCAATGGAAGTTTAAAGTCTTAAACCAATATCTTTAACTGGATTCACCGTAAAATAACACAAGAAAAAAAATTCAGCAATATTTAAACCAATTTAAATGAATCATGCAGTTATAGAACTGATCAGAAAATCAAATAGTGAAAGCAATAGAATTTGCTGACCTGTTGTTACAACTTACAAGTCTATTATCTAATGACTAACTTACCATGCCTTCTTGTTAAGGCATCAGTACAACATTTATCAAGATGTTCATGAGTTCATATACATCGTCATATATAATTTGCAATCAAGGTTATACAATTGAGTACTACTTTGCTCAAAGTCCGACATGTTCTGAACCAAGGATCATATTTCAGAATTTCAGTTCAATAGCAATAACAATACCACTTCAGTAAAACATAAATTCCCAGAAATTTTCTCACAAATCCTATAAGAACATCTCAGTCAACCATTCAGAAACAGTAAAACAAGAAACCATACACATATGTATTCATATGTATATATTACACATATAATACTGGCCATATGCCTACATAATCATATGAATTGGATTCCTTGAAACAAGAACAAAGTCAATCATGATTTCACAAAGCAACCATCGATCTGCATATTCATGCACCTATCCATATATACTATCAGTATGCACGTTTGTAGCCTCATTGGTCATCACAAAAAAAACCTGGCATTGAAACCTCTAATATCATTACTGGACTCATCGCTGAGTATTAGAACAACAAATTCCTTAACTCTAAGATCAATCACATCAAATACCAGTGAGTGCAATATGATGCTTATCTGTCGTTTGAAAACTTTCTCAAACTTGAGGTTGTTCTTGACGGTAGACGACTTGCCGTCTCCTTCAGTTATCTGGCTGTCTGCGGCTAATCGTGAGTCGTCGCTTTAGTTTGTCGGAGGAGCGTCCTAGACCCTCTGCATCTTTTCCTTCCCATTACCAAGTAGAACTCGATTTTGGTTTTCCTCGCATAAAAGGGAGGACGTCCACGCATTAGAAACCATATAATTCAAATTCGGTGCCTAATTGCCACAACATACTTTTTAAGTTTTAACTACCAATTTGAAGAGAAACATAATGCCTCTTGCAGGACTTAAAGCCCCAAAAATAAAATAAAAGGATCGTTGAAGCAACGATTTAGTTTTTCAACTTAAATAGGATTCGCATGGGATTTCAGGTTGAGTAGGATTCGCGAGTTTCTAACAAAACGAATATAAACGTATGGTACATGCTTTCGGGTTGAAAGCTGAAGAACTCTAATTTTGCTTGTTTCAGATTCTAATCTTCAATAAATCACGGAAAAATTTATGAAGCAAAATTTTTGTAAAAATTTTCGATCATGCAAAATGTTTTATGAAAGCGTTTTGGTGGCTCTGATACCACATGTTATACTACAACCACAACAGTAAAAACACTTAGCATAAACACATATAAAGATTCAACTTGTACAAGATCATATACAACCTGTTATCATAGTCGTTGATGTAGACCCAGAGCTCCAAGGATAAGAGATCTTCTATGCAGCACTCAATTACAAAATCTCTTTGTTATCATAGTCGTTGATGTAGACCCAGAGCTCCAAGGATAATTGATCTTCTATGCAGCACTTAATTACCAAATCTCTAATGGAAAGAGACTCGTATTTGACGTAGCTTAGAGTGTGCATATGGATCTCCTTATATACTGCACTTTGGATAGCTCAAACTCTATCCATCAAAGAGTTTGAGTTCCGTTAGAAAACAACAATATTAGTTCACCTCTATTATCTTGTTTAATAAGATAATTCGAATGTATTTCATTATTTATCTAACCATTTCATTTAGATAAATATATCATGATAATATACTTTTAATCCCACAATGTTTATTCTGCATATATTATGGAAGTTGTTACGCCTTAAGACTCAAATGCTAAGTCCATTCCAACATCAAAACCCTAGCCGTTAAAGATTGTTGATTCTTTAAGAACTGTTTTGAAGATTGAGATATTTGACTGGTTTTGAAATCCCTACATTTGGAGAATTTTGAAGTCTGGTTGTTGATAAGTTTTCAACATCTTATAGCTGTGATTTTTTTTTCAATGACTTAGATGCATTAGCTGTATATATTGAACAGGAAGAATAGGTTAAGTTTGAAACAGTATCAAGTGATTGATTGTTACAAGAAGTTTTGCAGAGTACTGAAGGTTTTCTTGTTTTTTTTTGGATGGAGGTTTATGACTTGGACAAGTGAGATGTGAGTTGATTATGTTTTGAATTGTGAGAGAGGCTCTGTTAAAAGCGAGGGGTTAGCAGTATGTTGGGGATAATTTGGTAGTGTTAGTATCTTAGTAGGAGTATATATAGCCCGTGTAAAACTGTAATTGATACCAAGCAGTAACAATGTAATCACTACTGTTTTTCACGTTTTTGTCTCTCTTTTCTTCCTTTGTTCTTTGATTCAATAAGCTCTGCTAACAAGATATTCATGTTGTCCTCAACTCTACGTTTTTGACAGTTTGAGTATTAGTTATTATATGTTCAGTGGTTGTGAAAATATGAATCCATAAGCTTTTGTGTAATGTGACCTATGGGGTCTCTATTCTGAGATGTCCGTTTATAGTCTGGTTTTTCACCTTTTTTGAGTATAAGTAATGCCTTTAAAATCATAATTGTTTCTGCATTTCAATTTTTAGCATCAGTATACCCTTGAGGATGAAGTTTGCAGAAATTTGTTAACTGCCTACTTGTACAATTAAAAATTTGGAAAGTACTGAAATGATACTTGTGAGCAAAACTGTTACAAGCATTTCAGTACATCCTGGTGAACTTGATGGTCTGCAGCCTTTATGTTGTACGTTTTGCACTTAACTGTATATGACCTTTTGAATTATTTTGATGTCCTATAGTTGCTCCTTCTTGAGTCCTAATTCTATAGTGAGCCTAGTGGCATAATCTATCTGCATTTTATTGACCATACATATGATATTCAACTGTTTAAGATGTTTAGGTTCATTAGTTCTTTATCCTTAAACTTCTCTCTCTCTTGACTTGTTTGTTGAGATATCTATCCTAGGAAAATGAGGTATTGCATATGAGCTTATAAGGGTCTGGGCTACTCTCTTCATTGCCAATTGGTTTTAGAGTTGAACCCTAAACTACTTTATCATGGTATTAGAGCAGGTTACCCATGTCAACGTGTAAAATCCAAAGGTCACACGAACTCCACGCCAACCCAAATTGTTGTCCATGTGTTAGCTAGGCTTGAAAATTTGTCACACGTGCAGGAGCGTGTTGAGATATAAATTCCATATCGGGAATATGAGACCTTGCTTGTGAGTTAATAAGAGTTTGAACTACTTTCTCCATTGCCAATTGGTTTTAGAGTTGAACCATATACTACTTTATCATAGTATCAGAGCAAGTTACCTATTAGGGATGACGTGGAGTGCGTGTGACCGGTAACGCTAACTACAGTAATAAAGTAGTCTTGGGTTCAACTCCAAAACAAATTGGTAATAGAGAGAGTAGTCCAAACCCTTATACCTTATAAGCCCATAGGTAAGACCTAATTTTCTCGATGTGGGATACATATCTCAACAGTTATCATTTAACATTTTTCTTAAGGAGAAGGTCTTTAGCCTGAAGTTGGCCTGCAACTAGGGGAACATTGTGTGTGCTCTGGATCCTCGATTGTAAGGAGCAGCTGCTACAGTTCACTACCAGAAAAAAGACTACAGCCGACGAAATATCTAAAAACAGGCCGACTAAATTTTTTTTCGTCGGCTAAAGTGGACTTTAGTCGACGATTTTTTTTTTCGACTGCTAAGTTAAAATTTCATCGGCTAAAGTGGAATTTTAGCCGACGAAAAAAAATTTCGTCGACTAAACTAATTTTTTCGTCGGCTATAGTTAAATTTTAGCTGACAAAAAAAAATTTCGTCAACTAAAGTGCTTTTTTCGTCGGCTATAGTATGTGAACTTTAGCCGACGAAATTTGAAAAGTTTAGCCGACGAAATTAGGGTATTTCGTCGGCTAAAGTAACTTTTAGTTATAAAATTGCACTACGGATATTTCGGTGTCCGATTGACTATTGTTATACCAATCTGGAAGCAGAACGGCCGTACGAGTAAAACTCATCGCTAACGCCATGACATACAGGCTTTTTTGGCCATACGAGTTCGTTTAAGGCTTCAAAATGAAGTTTTTCTAAACACTTAACACACGAAAATGTCCATATCTACACCTATATGGGGTATTTTGGCCGAACCTTCAACACAACAAACACTCACCATAATGAGGCGCAACTGTATTGATGTCAATATTTACAAGAGGGTTAGTGTAGATCACCCGACACTCCTATGTCCCTATTGATTTGAAAAAACCAAATATACTTTCTAGGTTGTTAGTTAGTTGGTTACTTTCATTATAGTTTGCATTAATTTAGTTAATTCTCAATTCAACTTCTTTTCAACTATCGACTTATTTGTGTATATCCATCTTAGGGCTATAAGTTAATGGTTTTGAATAGGCTTAGTACGAGCTAGATCGAGCATTACCAAGACTTGGTGCCTCAATTGTTTATAGTTTATGTTATTTTTATTTTTGTTTTCTTGAGTGCCTTTTAGTAGTCCTAGAATCGATTACCTCGGTTAGGTCCAACCTAATCCTCGTGGTTCGATAACAAAGGTCTTAATATTTTTCTATCTTGACAATAATTTGTACTCTTGTGAGTTTATGATTCAGGTCAATGGTGCCGTTGTCGAGGATCGAACCCAGGACACCCGCGTGACAGGTGAGAATACTTACCACTATACTACAACGACTTAAGTGGAACTCTATGGTGAACATCAAGTTTCTTGTATCTTGTGGCGGTTCTAGTGGTACCAAGACTTGTTGTGATGGAGGAAAGAAGGAACCACCTTGAAGGAAGCATCACATTATAGGCCAGCTTGAGGTCTTTAAAAAGAAGCGCTAGGGTGACAACCGTATGTAATCTTTAAGATTGTTCTTTTTGCTTCAATAAGGCTATTTAGCCATGCTTTTAGGAGGAAAAGAGCACGGAGTTGTGAAGTGTGTATAAGGAAGAGTGTGTCGAGGTGATTTGGGCAAGACATGATCTTACTTGAGGCCATTCAATTCTATATGGAGTGGATATTCTCAAGAGCACCTTGAGCTATTATGGAGTTTACGCTAAGAAAGTCAAGGTCATATACTATGAGGGTGGTGTTTCTTAATGGACTTCTCCAAATGTCGTGAGCAATGGAGGTTGACAAAGGGCGTTTTTCATAATCCTTTCTCCGCATTTAGAATTTTATTTTCATAGTTAAATGTGTGTCTTTGCCCAAATTTCACTCTCATGCCTAAATCCAACATGGATTTTTGCTTTCGAGCTCACTTTACAACATTGAGGACAATGTTGGTTTTAAGTGTGGGTGAAGGCTCGGCGGCTTAAATTTTGAAAAAAAAAACTTTCTTTGTTTGTGATTTTTAGTGTAAATAAGTAGTGATGCCTAATACCTTTCACACCCCAATGATGAAATTTTGAACTCTTTGTGTTATTATGACATGGATGAGAAAGAGTATGTTTTTAGGTCTTCAGATTTATTTTGCAATTGATTGTAATATGTGATTGCGTGCTTAAGTGCTAGCCTTATGTCAAACTAGTTTATTACAAGTAGGAAAAGCATATATAGACTTGTATGACTTGCATACCTATGTGTGAGATTTTGAGCCTTATTGATAAATATGCATTGTTCATATTTACTTGTTTTTCATGTGTGCCAATTTTGCGATTATGGAATCTAGAACTTGCTTCATTCCCTTCAAGGCAACTTGATAGCTCATGATGAGATATAGAAGATTGAGGCATTAGAATTATTAACCACCATGGCCAAAGAAGATTGTGCCCGAAAATATATACCATTAGGTATAACCATTTTTGAGCCTATATGTGTTTAGCCTTTTTTGCTCATTAGCACCACAAATTTCTACCTAACATATACACTTTATTCTGTAGGAACTTGTGGGACTTTAGTCCCACATTGAAGAAGTTGAAAAGGTTGTGCCCTTTATAAGGGCTAACCCATTTAGATTATTAAATGGGTGTTGTGTAAGAGAATGGGCTTTAATGGGCTCTCTATGGATTTTCCATAGAATTGCACATATATTTACACAAATTATATAATAGTCAAAGATGGGCCTTAAGCCTTGGGGCTCTTGGGCTCTGTTGATTAAATTCGGAATATTTTATTTTAATTAATATTTTGAATTTTGAATTTGATTTTAAATTCGGAATAAACAGTTACAACTGTTCGAACAGTTGCAACTGTTCATTCGGGCTTTTATATAAAGACGACGTTGGTCGTCGTTACAGATACGGAAAACATTCTTCTCTCCTTCTTCTTCTGTTCTTCGGAAATTCACACAGTAATTCGCTAGAACAAGTTCTTGTGCAAGAACTTGTTTGTGATTGTTGTATCCTTTAGATAGACGTCTGCAACTACAGCACAAGTGGGGACGAATTTCTGTCTAAGGACACTGCTACGCAGGCCTCAATCGATCAAGTCAGTGTTTTTCAATTTCAATTTCGTGGTTAAATTATTTGATTTATTGTTGTTAATAGAATTAATAGTATATATATAAATCTGTTTCTGTACCCATTATTGATTGGTTCTAACAATCTTAGACAGAATTTTTTTGTTAAGATGGATCAATCTGTATCGGGTGTGAAAAACAATCATGTGGAGAAGCCTGAGAAATTCAAGGGCAAGGATTTCAAACGCTGGCAACAGAAGATGTTGTTCTATCTGACAACTCTTCATGTGGCGAATGTTCTGAATTCGGAGGCTCCACAGGCCTTACCTGAAGGCGAAGGAGAGGGTGCTCCTACTGCACAGCAAAGGGCTGAGAACCAGAAGGCTGTAGAGTCTTGGAACAACAACGAGTTCTTGTGCAGGAATTACATCCTCAATGCCCTGGACGATTCCTTGTATGACATCTATTCCAAATTCGGAAGTGCAAGGGACTTGTGGGTATCATTGGAGAACAAGTACAAAACTGAAGTTGCTTGTTCAAAGAAATTCGTGGTTGGCAAGTTTCTCAACTACAAGATGGTTGATGCGAAATCTGTTGTCAAGCAAGTGGAGGAACTCCAGGTCATTGTTCATGAGTTAGATGAGGAAGGTATGGGACTGAACCCTAACTTTTTGGTTGGTTCTGTTATTGAAAAATTACCTCCTTCATGGAAAGATTTCAAAGTTTATCTGAAACATCTAACTGAGGATATGAATTTTGAGCAATTGGTTTTGAAACTTCGTGTGGAAGAAGTCTCCCGAAACAATGAAAGGGCTGATGTGGTTTCAATGGAGGCCAATGCAAACATGGTTGAAGGCAGTCCATCAAAGGGCAAGTTCCAGAAAAACAAGGGTAAAGGTATTGTCAAAGTGCCTAGTGTTGCTGCTCTTGCTCCACAAAAGAAGGTTTTCAAGAAGCCAAAGGCTGGAAATTGTTGGGTGTGTGGCAAACCTGGGCATAGAGCAAAAGATTGTCGCTTCAAGAAGGATCAAAGCGGAGGTGGTGGTTCTGGAAATTCCAACAACCAAGCAAACCTTGCTGAAAACCAAAACCAATTCATTGGAGTGATTGAAGCAAATCTTGTGACTAATGCCGTGGATTGGTGGATTGACACCGGTGCTACTATGCATGTGTGTGCTGTTAGGGAGATGTTTTCTTCTTACTAACCAATCAATGATGATGGAGAAACCTTGTTCATGGGGAATGCTACTACTGCTAAAGTTGAAGGTAAGGGGAAGGTGATTCTGAAATTTACTTCTGGAAAAGAACTTGTACTTGTTAATGTACTTCATGTTCCTTCTATTTGTAAGAACCTAGTGTCGGGTCCTGTTCTTAGCAACAAGGGATTCAAACTAGTGTTCGAATCTGACAAATTTGTGCTCACCAAGGGTGGGATGTATGTTGGAAAGGGTTACCTTAGTGAGGGACTCTTTAAACTCAATGTTGTACCTATTATGGATGCTATTATTAATAAGAATAAGGCTGGCACTAGCCAAGCTTCTATGTACATGATTGAGTCATCTTCCTTATGGCATTCTAGATTAGGCCATGTAAATTTTCGTTCTTTACAAAGAATGGTTAATTTAGGACTGCTGCCTAAATGCTCTATGAATAGTATGACGAAATGTGGGGTTTGTGTAGAATCTAAATATGCAAGCCATCCACATAAATCTGTAGAGAAATCTAATGAAGTGCTTGGTTTAATTCATTCCGATTTGTGTGACTTTCAAGCAACTCCAAGTCGTGGAGGAAAGAACTATTAGATAACATTCATTGATGATTGTAGTAAGTATTGCTATGTATATTTACTACATACTAAGGATGAAGCTTTAGATATGTTTAAAGCATATAAAGCTGAAGTTGAGAATCAACTTGAGAAAAGAATAAAAATTCTAAGGTCCGATAGAGGTGGTGAATACCAATCTAACGAATTTGCTGAATTTTGTTCTTCTCATGGTATTGTGCATCAAACTACAGCCCCATATACACCACAACAAAATGGAGTCGCCGAACGAAAGAATAGAACATTGAAGAATATGATAAATTCAATGTTAAATAGTTCGGGTGCTCCACCTAGTTTATGGGGTGAAGCCTTAGTTGCATCAAATGATATATTAAATAGAATTCCTCATAAGTCAAGTAATCAATCTCCTTATGAGTTATGGAAAGGACGTTTGCCTACTTACAAAACGATCAAAGTGTGGGGTTGTCTTGCAAAAGTTTAAGTTCCTCTTCCTAAGAGAGTTAAACTTGGACCTAAAACTATAGATTGCATATATATAGGCCCTGCCAAGAATAGTGCAGCCTATAAGTTCTTAGTTTATAACTCGGAAGTTGAGGATATAAATAAGAATACAATTATGGAATCTGCCGAGGCGGAATTCTTTGAGGATATTTTTCCTTATAAGGAGAAAACTAATCCAAAGAAAAGAACATATGCCGATGTTTCCACACAAGGTGAATCAAACAAAGATACTTCAAAGGATGGAAATCCTTCTTCCGTTCAACAAGAAAATGTTGAACCAAGAAGAAGTAAACGTGGAAAAATAGCCAAAGATTTTGGAAATGACTTTATGACCTTCATGCTTGAAGGAGAACCTCAAACATACAAGGCTGCCATGGAATCATCCGAAGCACCTTATTGGAAGGAGGCTATCCAAAGTGAAGTAGAATCCATTATGCAAAATAATACATGGCAATTGGTTGATTTACCACAAGGTCATAAACCAATTGGGCATAAATGGATATTCAAAAGGAAATTGAGACCGGATGGTACTATAGAAAAATACAAAGCTCGTATAGTAGCCAAAGGTTATCGTCAAAAGGAAGGCATAGATTTCTTTGATACATATTCGCCGGTAACAAGAATTACGTCCATTAGAACGCTAATTGCTATAGCGGCTGTTCACAATTTGGAAATACACCAAATGGATGTGAAAACCGCATTTCTAAATGGTGAATTAGATGAAGAAATCTACATGGAACAACCCGAAGGGTTTGTTGTTAAAGGTCAAGAAAGAAAAGTTTGCAAATTGGTTAAGTCTCTTTATGGACTTAAACAAGCTCCAAAGCAATGGCATGAGAAATTTGATAACACATTATTATCAAATGGATTCAAAATTAATGAATGTGACAAATGTGTCTACGTGAAAGAATGTAAGGACGCATATGTCATTGTATGCTTGTATGTCGATGATATGCTTATAATGGGAACTAGTAAGGATGTTATTAATCAAACAAGAAGATGTTACATTCGAATTTCGATATGAAAGATATGGGAATTGCTGATATAATTCTTGGTATTCGAGTTCAAAGGAATTCGGATGGTTACATACTTACACAATCTCATTACGTAGAAAAGGTCCTTAGGAAATTTGGACACTATGATGATAAACCGGTGGTTACCCCATTTGATCCTTCTACTCACCTTAAGAAGAATCAAGGTGATAGTGTGTCTCAATTGGAATACACCCAAGTTCTTGGAAGCTTGATGTACATAATGAATTGTACAAGACCGGATTTGGCTTATAGTTTGAGTAGACTAAGTAGATATTCACACAATCCGGGTAATGAACATTGGATTGCTTTGATAAGAGTCTTAAGGTACCTAAAGCATACAATAAACTATGGGTTGCATTATACCAAATATCCTCCCGTATTAGAAGGATTTTGTGATGCAAATTGGATTTCATGTCATTCGGAGAGCAAGTCCACAACTTGGTGGAGCGGCCGTATCTTGGAAATCATCAAAACAAACCGTGAATACGCGTTCGACGATGGAAGCGGAATTTGTAGCCTTGGATAAAGCCGCCGAAGAAGCGGAATGGCTCAAAGGTTTCCTAGAAGGTATTCCGTTGTGGCCAAAGGCCGTCACGCCCATTTGCATACATTGTGATAGTATGGCTGCCCTTACAAGAGCAAAGAATGACCATTACAATGGCAAATCGAGGCACATAAGGCGACGTCACAAGACAATACGAGACTTGCTCAAAAATGGAATTATTTCCATTGACTATATAAAATCAAAGGAAAATATAGCGGATCCTTTGACCAAAGGCCTAAATAGAGAGCAAGTTATATTTACATCGAGGGGAATGGGCTTAAAGCCAATACAATGAGTCACCACTTGGCGGAAACCTAACCTAGCAACATTGGAGATCCCATGGTCTAGGTTCAATAGGCAAACTAGTTGAGGAAGACTCAAAAGCATATCACACAAGTACGCCTATTCCTATGATAACATAAAGTGTGTTTCCGTTGATGATTAAGGGTTGAATCTTAGTATTCTTAATAATGTTAATAGCCTTTGTAAAGGTGGGATAGTACGGACTATTCTTAATTAGCATTACCTATATGAGATTGATGTCGGGTCGCATCTATGAGAACCAAAATGGCTACGTTCTCTAAAACTCTCATGAAGTAAGGAGTTGTTCAGGACCAAAATGAACACAACCGTAAGAATGAACATGTGTTTTGATATGATATGTGTAATACTTATTGTCTCGATTTACTACACAACGTGAATAGTTCAAGACTTAAGTTCACTACTTCACAAAGTGAATCCGATAAGTATTTACTACGAAAGGTTCAAGTCCAAAAGACACCTTTTCCGATGCATGTCATATCTAAGTTCTCCGAACACGCGATAAGTTCCTAATTATCTTATTTTCTATTCAAATGTGGGGTATTATTAGAGTTTGAATAGAAAATGTGGGGTATTGTAGGAACTTGTGGGACTTTAGTCCCACATTGAAGAAGTTGAAAAGGTTGTGCCCTTTATAAGGGCTAACCCATTTAGATTATTAAATGAGTGTTGTGTGAGAGAATGGGCTTTAATGGGCTCTCTATGGATTTTCCATAGAATTGCACATATATTTACACAAATTATATAATAGTCAAAGATGAGCCTTGGGCTCTGTTGATTAAATTCGGAATATTTTATTTTAATTAATATTTTGAATTTTGAATTTGATTTTAAATTCGGAATAAACAGTTACAACTGTTCGAACAGTTGCAACTGTTCATTCGGGCTTTTATATAAAGACGACGTTGGTCGTCATTACAGATATGGAAAACATTCTTCTCTCCTTCTTCTTCTGTTCTTCGGAAATTCACACAGTAATTCGCTAGAACAAGTTCTTGTGCAAGAACTTGTTTGTGATTGTTGTATCCTTTAGATAGACGTCTGCAACTACAGCACAAGTGGGGACGAATTTCTGTCTAAGGACACTGCTACGCAGGCCTCAATCGATCAAGTCAGTGTTTTTCAATTTCAATTTTGTGGTTAAATTATTTGATTTATTGTTGTTAATAGAATTAATAGTATATATATAAATCTATTTCTGTACCCATTATTGATTGGTTCTAACATATTCTACCATTCTATGGTAGTTGGTGAAGAAACTCGAGAGAGTGACTTTATGTTCGAGTGCTTCAAAGAAAGAAAGAAAAACCAAAAGTGTGAGGTTATAAAAAAAAATAAGTGTGAGAGTGGTGATTTTTATATATGAAAGAAAAATAAAGTGTTATAAAAAGGAGCAAAACAGGAACAAAAAAGGAAAGAGTTTTGTTTATAATTGTTACAGAGGGGTGTATAATGAGATAAGAGTGGATGAGTGAGTTAGCACTTGAAAAATGAAAGTAATATTTCGATAAAAGAAAGTTGCTTCATCAATTCCAGGGACTTTGATTTTCATAATCCTTCATTTCTTATAGCCATTCGCCCTTAGCCCCATTACAATCAAATAAAATACCTCATAATCTTGAAAGTTGTGAAGCTACCTAGCGGATATATGGGGACTTAATTCGCAAAATTGTATTTGAATGAAACACTTTTAGCCCTAAACACTTGAGCGAAAATAATGAGTGCATCATTATGAGTTTAGCGGTTAATCCAAGTCAAGAGTTTTGTACTTGTAGTAAATTTATTTGACACATGACTAGCATATAAATATTTTTTACATGTTTCATATTAATTGTCTCATAAATTTATGAGATCGACCTAGACATATGCTCAATCGATTCATTGCTATTGACATCATTTAGTTCTTTGAGGACATGGTTGGAAAGGCTAGCTAGCACCGGCCATTACATTTTATGTATGTGTCTTATGAAGTAAATTTCAGATTATTTTTCATTTAGTTTACTTAAGGACAAGCAAAATTCAAGTGTAAGAGTATGATTAAGTGCATTTTTATACACGTAATTACTACTGAGACATAAGAATTTTAGCTACCCATCACTTTAATTAATTGGTAATTAATATGTTTTTATTTATTTGAAGAAAATAAACAGAAATGTGAATTTTGAAGAAAATGGTACAACATAGAAAAATTTAGAGGTTCCGAGAAGATGCTAAAGTTAAGGAATAATTGATTAATCAATTATGTGATTAATCATTGATTTGGTTAATTAACTTGGTTAATTAATAAAGGAAACCATCATCAGCGCATGCTCCTCCCATCTTACATCATCTGTGACCAATCAAGAGCTACCATGTGGCAACTGACTCTTTTCTAGCCACCCACCGAAACCATCATCATCCAATCTCATCATCAAAATCAATCATCCTCATTTTTCTCTCTTCACACACTGAGTAGAGCTGCACATTAGTAGATTATGACTTTTAGCCGATAATTCTGTCAGTTAAGAGTCATTGTTCGTCTTCTAAGATCTTAGCCGATGAAATCTCGTCGACTAAGATCCGTCGGGTAAAACACGTTGTGAAGACCCTAGCCGACGGAATAAATTTTTCCGTCGAATAAGATCTTAGAAGAAAAAAATGATCTTCGTAGACGGAATCGTTCAGTCGATTAAGATCCTAGCCGACAAAATTATTTTAAAATAAAAAATAATAATAATCGTCTTAGTCAATGGAATTCAAAATATTTCGTCTCCTAAATAATTCTTAGCCGACAAAATATTGTGTCGTTAAACCTAAAAAAACTTAAAAAAAATGGAGATCGATCTCTAACAATCCACCGCTGACCATCGATCTCCAGCAATCTACCACCGGCCATCCCGAACCCACCATCACAAACCACCACACGTACACCATTAACACCACCACACACCATCACCACCACCACCACACACCATCACACGTACACCACCACCACACGGTATACCACCACCACCCAATGGTCTAAAAGGCCCTAGGCGATAGGCGGGCGGCGACCCATAGCCTAACGCCTGGACAACCTAGGCGGGGACTAGACAGAGATTAGACGATTTACTTTTTTCATATTTATTAATTAAAAATATATATTTTATGTACTATAATATTCAAAAACTGTTAAATATGGATAAATTATTCAACATAGATCTTGTTAAATTTATTTATAAAATAGATTATAGCCAAAATTTAGTATAATTTCATGTACAAGTGAGCAACAACAACAACAAACACAGACTTCTAATTCTAAAAACATCATTTACTCTCATGTTTCCCGCAATATAACAACCCCATAACCAAATATAAATAGAATGAGTCGGAGAGCTATGAACCCTAGGCGGCTAGGCGGCGTCTAGACGGAGATTAAACGGGCTAGACGACCGCCTAATTGCTCACAACATGGCACAAAAGCCTTGAAGAAAAGCGAGACGGCTTGTTGTAGCCTAGAGCCTAGACGGGGAATAGACAGTGCTAAGCGGGGCCTTTTAGAACCATGCCACCACCACACACCATCACCACCACCATCACAATTTGGAGAAGAGAAGAGAAGAGAGAAGAGAGAGTATGGAGAAGAGAAGAGATGAGAGGAAAATTTAAACAAATTATTTTTGATTTTGGGTTAAAAATTTTCTGAAATTTTACGCGGGAAAATTCTGCTGAAATTTTTAGCCCTTAACCGATGAAATGATTGCATTCGGTTGGCTACGTGATAAATAATTATTTTTTTTTCTGAAATTTTGCACGGGAAAATGGTTATGAAAATTTTAGCCCTTAAACGACGGAATGCAATTGTTTTGTCGGCTAAGTGATAAATAATTTTTTTTTTCTGAAATTTTGCGCTGGAAAATGGTTCTAAAAATTTTAGCCCTTAGGCGACAGAATGTAATAGTTCCGTCGTCTAAGTGATAAATAATTTTTTTAGAACTTAAGCGGCAAAATTAAATTTTTAGTAGGCACGTTGTGATTCTGATGACCAAAATTCACAAATGAAAATTCGACCGTCTGATATGATCATTATAGTGAAACATGGCTATGGTAAAAAATCAACTAGATCTGACAATATTAAGGGCTCGATCGAAATGGTTAACCCTAATCTGTCATCATTTATCACACGAAAACGCTCATATCTACCTCTACATGACCTATTTTGGTCGAACCTTCCACACGACAATCTCTCACGTAGATGATACGTAACAGCCCATATAAATTTTTTGGACATTTAGCCATTGATGATAAGGCTCCCCATATGGAATAATAAAGGTAAATACGGTTGATTGTTATTATCGGTACTAAGACATTACCCGAATTATGTGATTTTTCAACGATAACCGTATTTCACCATTCTGAACACATCTTATTTCACGAGATTTTTAAAAATTTTGCTTCCTATGTACAGTTCTAAATAAAAAAAACTTATGTCTAACTTGCTACTGTATTTTTGATCTTAACCAACATAATATAAATTGTTCCGTCTGCTAAGAAAGTTCTTCGCAGACGAAAATGACCAGAAATACAGATCCGTCGAGTAAGAAGTTCTTAGCCGAAGGAAATTCTCGACAACCTTGTTCTGTCGGCTAAGAAGTTCTTATGCGACAGACTAGTTTTTCCTGCCGATGAACTTATTTCTGTCGGCTAAGAAAATCTTAGCTGACGGAACAATTTTGATTCTGTCAGTTAAGAGTAATAATCCACTAGTGGCACAGCCTTCACGATCTCCATTCAATTCTTCCATTTTTTTATTTCTCATCTCCTCAATACCAATATTCGAAAACCCAAAAATCACCTCATCCTCGCTTCCCTCTTCACCATTCTTCTACTCAAGACCATTCTCTTCAAGGGCACTCACTCAACATCATCAAAATCTTACCACGACAAAGGGTTATGGTTTGGTAAAGAGCGGGAGCTTAATATTAAGTTGGGTTCATGTTTGCTTGTAGCAATTGGTCAACTTAGCTTGTGTCCTCTCTCCACTCTATCATTTCTCTTAATTTTCAATGTATTGGATGATGTATTTGTTAATGGGTAGTAAGTAGTTCAATTTTGGAGTTGAGGTTGTGAAGCCCTAACTCATCTTGTAATGGCATTGATGCTTTAATTATAATAGATGTCATTTTCATTATGTATGTTATAAATCCGAATTTCTTGGTACTTAGAAGTATGTTTCTAGGCTTAGTCACCATTTAAGATTATGTTGTGGACAATTTGATGGATATATATATATATATATATATATATATATATATATTAATGAGTTGACTACTTGTTAGTCTTGTGGCATGTAGGATTTAAGCATGGTCAACCATTAGCTAGCTTAATTGTAGCTAAGTTTGCTTGAGTCACTACAACAAAAATAGTCATTTTCAAGGGCGAGATTTGGTCGAAAAAAGCTGTTTGCCGTCGGAAATAACATTTTCCGATGAAAACAGGCCGTCAGTAGTTCTCCGAAAAAATTTGGTTGGAAAAAGTCCTTTTCCAAACAGCCCTTAGAAAAATGTATTATTTCTGACAAAGGTTTGTTGTGCAAATATGTTTTTGTTGGTCGGAAATTATGCCTCACCGGCGACGACAAACAATATTATGAGAAAAAAAACATAATCTAATTTCAGAAGTCTACTTGGTCAAATATAATGCGGGTACCCCATGCAGATACCAAAAAGTATAGTGTTGTTGATTCCATATCTAAGGAGATGCCACTCCACTTCAGACCACACACGTCTGTCTCTATTTAATCCACATACTTTGCATGGACAAATGATCATGCCATCCTCTACCCACTTATCATGGCTATACACATAATCTAGAAACTCTCTAACTCCTTGATCATACATTGGGTCTAATCTACTTAAATTCATCCAAGATTTATCAATCGACATCTTCATACTCACACATTATGCTAGTGACAAATCTATAGTACAATAATATACTCATTTTCATCAAATCAGACAATGATAACTAAATTCATAAATAAATTATAAAATACTAGTCTCTGTACATGTCCAAAAATAAGAAATAGAGATATGTACATGGTTTAACTTCCTTGCTGCACTCCACCGAAACAATGAATCAATCCAGTTCCAAATATTGTAAATACGAAAGGACTACACCAATGGAAACAAATGGAAATGGTTAGTCATCAACAGGTTTCTTTGGCCCAAGCCAAGCAATAAACAAATTGCTCCTAGATAGACACAATCAAGGGAGGTGGTGTAGACTAGATCCTGCCGAAGACAGTTCGGCCACAAAAGAAATCATGCCGAAGACAACAACAAAGAAGAACATGTACATTGAAAAGGGCTTCATCGAAAAGGGCTGTGAAAACAATAACAGGCCAGAAGACAATAACCCAATTCGAGATGAACGTATATGAATAAGAGCTGCACAATAGAAGATCTGTAATCTTACCCAATCAATCAAGTTTCTTCGATTTGTAACCAACCCTGTTTATAGAAATTTTCCGATCAATTTTCCCTCTATCAAATTTTATTATTTTCCTAGGATTTTTAAGTGTGTAGATCAAGTACATCAAGGAACATCTTTGTATGTCTGATCTTACCAAAGTGGAAACCAAGTTTAATGAAAATAAAATAATGGGGTTCGACACATTCATAACATAATCTAAAGGTTATGAGTTTGAAAATATGTAAATAACATGTAGATCTTTCTTCTGCTTCTCATGACTACAATTAAACTATTGGCTTGCAACATGATTAATTCATTGATAAGTGAAAATGAGAAAATTTGATTGAAAGTTAGCGTAAACCCTCATCCGATAAACCAAAAAAGTGATCATATATATATATATAGATCACCTCTGTAAAAGTTCAGCTGATATAGTAATTGTTAAGGCCTTGAAAACATTTAACTATAATGAACGAACCGAATCTGTTCGTGTTATTCTCTGTAAATCACAGTTTTGAATGCCTAACGATCACAAATTGAGCTGAAAATTTGCAGAGATGATCTACTCATATATATCTAAAAATTGAACGATGAGGATAAGAAAATATGATCTAAAAGTCAGCCAATTCAAGAAATCCACACCAAACTCTTGGTAAGGATGTCCTTAGCCAAGAAAGTCTATATATATATATATATATGAGGAGGGATGGGGATTACACCAACTTTTCGATCACATTTTTTCTTCTCCATAGTTCACTTTATAGGTCTATATGAATAGATCATATCTAAAAATTTTCATCTAAATTGGTAATCATTAATGTCTTGAACTAGCTTAAATCAATGGATGGATGAAATCTGTCAATTGTAGTTTTGAGCAACTTAATGATCACTAATTTAAATGAAATTTTTCAGATATGATCCACTCATATAGACCTATAAACTGAACGGTAGAGATGAGAAAATGTAATCAAAAAGTTGGTGTAAACCCTCATCCCTCATATAAACAAAAAAGGATCCCTTAGTGGAAGAGCCCTTATATATATATAATCGAGGTGGAAAAATCTGAGAGCATATGGAATATATCGTTGAGTAAGAATAAATTGTGAAATGAACCATTCAGTGAGGATCTGAGATGAGAGACTATATATATATATATATATATATATATATATATATAATCGAGGTGGAAAAATCTGACAACACAGGGAATATATCATTGAGTAAGAATAACTTGTCAAATGAACCCTTCAATGAGGATCTGAGATGAGATATTTTCTTAAGGAAAACTCATACCTTTACTTCTTTGAGATACGATCCCTTCACAAACGTACGATGAGCACTCAGACTGAGGTGGAAATACCCGATTGCCAATGAGAAATCTATTAAAGATGCAAATATTTAGTTGAAGCGAGAACGTTTAATCAACGCAAGTTTGTTGAGTAGGAATAACTTAAGCAAGATCTAATTCCGAGTGCGTGGCGAGAGAATTTGAGGAAAATTTGTCCCTTTGCAACCTCATTGAGATACAATCCATTCGAGATACGATGAATTCCTTTGGATCAAAATTGAAATTAAATTGATAAATAGATTTATGAATGCAAATAAATTGCTTAGTTTCATCCTTTCGACTCGATAATTTTATAGAAACAAGTTACAAAAATATTTCCAAGGGCCTATTTCCGACAAAAATGTTTGTTAATTTCCTAGGGTATTTTGTCTTCGGAAATGATTTATTATTACCGAGGGACAAATTCCGTCACAAATAACAACTCATTTCCGACCAAATAAGATTCCCCTCAGAAGTACATGCATCTTTTCTGACGACGTTTTATGTGGTCGGAAATATTAACGACGCCAAAAAACCTACCAAAATTTTGGTTTTTCCGACCATATTTGAACTCTTTTCCGACAAGAATTTGGCCGTTGGAAATAATGCATGACTTTACACAATATTTCTGACGACGAAAATTTTTGGTCGAAAATAGTGCCTTTTTGCGACGGGAAATCAATGCCATCGGAAATGGTGGTCGAAAATGACTATTTTTGTTTTAGTGAGTCTTTATTATCTTGCATTCTAGGCCTCTAATTTAGATATTACGGTCTTAACTGGAGTAGTGCCTAAATTGAAGAGTTGATTGTGGCCTTAACCGGCATAGTCAGTACACCATAAGGATAATTAGTCTAGTATCCTTAACCAGTATTAGATACGGGACTTGACAATTTAGGGAATATATATTTGTTAGATTGTTTTCGATGTTTACAAGAGGGTTAGTGTGGACCACCCGACACTCTCATACCCCCATTGATTTGAAAAACTAAATTTACCTTCTAGGTTGTTAGTTAGTTGGTTACTTTCATTATAGTTTGAATTAATTTAGTTAATTTTCAATTCAAATCCTTTCAACTATCGACTCATTTGTGCATATCTATCTTATGGCAACAAGTTAATGGTTTTGAATAGGCTTAGTGCGAGCTAGGTCGAGTATTACCAAAGCTTGGTGTCTCGATTGTTTATAGTTTTTATTATTTTTATTTTTGTTTTCTTGAGTGCCTTTTTATAGTCCTAGAACCGATTATCTCGGTTAGGTCCAACCTAATCCTCGTAGTTCGATAACAAAGGTCTTAATATTTTTCTATCTTGACAATTATTCGTACGCGTGCGAATTTATGATTCAAGTCATAGCCCCGGTTCATTTATTCTTCCCCAATCTATTTCAGGTCATAATTTTAATGAAATGGCTGATTTTTGTGTTGGTCTCAACAAAGTTTGTGACCATTTGCTGAGTCATATTTGTTGATATGCTTGTTTTGTAGCATTTGACATGTTTTTGTGCAACACTGAGAAATTACCCAGACCAAGCTTATAGAGTTCTCATAGTCGTACTTTAAACTGGAAGGTGTTTCAATATACAAACACATAAACACACTTTTAATCTAATATTTACTGCTTGTGTTAGGATCTGCAGTTGTTTAGGAAATGTTCAGAGACAACATTCCATTAAATGTGAAAGAAGTGCTGTTACTAACTTTCCTTGGAGTGCAGTCATTATAATGGGTGCTGGAATGGAAGTGCGACTCCCTTCATGAGTTGGATTCTGGAACTAAGACACTTGTTGGCATATCAAATGCAGTTTAAAAAAACTGTGAGCCAGCGTGCATCCATGAACTATCTTCCTCTTGAAGAACGTGTAGATGAAATGATGCCGGCACCAAAATGATATATCTGCAGAATCATTGAGGTACTGTGATGTTTTCTTTGAAACGATCTGAGGGTTTAAATTTCTCTGCAGAATAATCAGTTTTGTTTTAACACGGGCTGTTTTTCATTAATTATTTTAGAGCAACTGAATTAATCACTTCTCAGAGAATGGTTTATTTGGACACTTTCCATGAGACATTTGATAAGCCACATGTCTGATCCCTTTCTTGATACAGATATTCCTTGCATGTTCTTTGGAGTTCTCTTTTACTAAAGAAAAATTGACAGCAGGTTGCAATATTAGGATTGGATTCCTTATCTATAATGCAATCTGCCTTGTTTGATCAATGACGCTTGCATATTGCACTACCAAATCAACCCCATCTTTCTCTAGTTCACATCACATAGGGTCAACAGTTTACTATGCTCCATAATATGGGATCCCTGGTTAGCTTTTCAAGTCATTCTGCTTTGCTAGTATAACTGATTGATCTTTCAAAATTCTGAGGCATTTGTGGAATGGGGTAGCAAGCAACATGCTCGTGACCAACCACACATCTGATTCTAGATCAGTCTCATCACCAATTACTGGAGGTTGTGAGATGTCTCGCCATCTTATATTCTGGCCATCCATGGCTCATCAACATTTCTGGAAGATAAAAAGGTACTCCATTATTCATATCTAGCAATTTTTATGTTTCAGGATTGCTTTATTTGGTAATCTTTTGCATTGCAGGGCAGTGTCTCAATCCAAGCACATTAGCAATAAATATACTGTGGCTGTGACCACATGCATTGGCTTTGGCTTGGCTTTTTTTAATCATGGGGCATGGCAATTCAGGTCCCGACCCATGATTCATGCCAAGAGGTTCTGCTGGCTCAGGTTCTTTTTCTATAACATTTTCCTAGCTATATGCCATATCAATCAAAAATATGAAAGGGATTTCAAATTTCTTTTACCGAGTGATTTTTGCACTCACTGCTTTACCAATCACTTGTTTTTTTAATGCTGATTTAGGTTATGCTTAATTATAGTTGGCCGAATTACGAATTTTCCCTCTTCCATACTTCGGACCCCTACCGCCCATTTATATGATCAGATGATTGAGATATATGTTGTATTTGAGACCTGGAAAAGGGAAAGAGGCCGAGATGAGAAGGAAAAAAAGGTTTCCTGCAGAAGATGAAGTTGTTCAGGAAAACAGAATGCACCTAAGGGTAAATTAAGACTTGAATAGATGCAAAGGAGTTTCACCCACCCACTTCTGCATTTCACTGGAGTAGACAGAAACAAAAGACTAGCCAAATGGACTACATTGTCTTGGATTGATGAACGGGCTGTACAAAGCCGATGGTCTTACTTAACCAAGAATTGGTCAATCAAGCAGTGTAGGTTTCTAAGGGTGGGATTCGGTAACCAACACCATGTCTATCCTTTGGTTTTCTTTTGTCAATTCAACTAAAAGTGAGGTAGAACTTGTAATTTGGCCACTGTTTACTATTTTTTGCCATAATGTATTTTTTTACTATTTTTTGCCAATTGATTCTGCGTCACTAGTTCATACTTAAACGTTACAGTTCCAAAACTGATATATCAAAAATATCTGGCGTTTTGACGCCAATGCATCGAGCGAGTTGCTCATGAGTAGCCACGTCCTGGATTCTAGACCAGTCTCCTCAAACCATCTTCCCTCTTTCAATCTTCTTGTGGCCTTATTACAGTGCTCTATCACCATCCCGGAAAGAATATAGATTAAACAAAAGATGCTTGCTAGCTCACACTACTTCAATGACTAAAATATTTAAAATATTCTCGGTATTCTTATAAAATTTATGTTTTTACAAGTATTGATATTAATTTTCATATCTTTCTAATATTTTATATTTAATCTATTTCAGGTCAAATAAATAATTTTATGTAAATTTTGATAAAATTTTCATCAATATTCGATAATTTTTTGATATATCCATCAAGATTTTTTTAACCACCGAAATTTTCATAGTCATCGATATTTTAGTTTTTACCCTCCTCCATAATTAACATCTAGCTGTTTCTATTTTTGCTATTGCTTCTTTATTTAGTATACTAGCATCCTCAATCTACCTTTTAACTTCAATTAACTGTTTGAGCAGTTGGCAATTTGCAAAATCTTCTCCACGTTTTTATGTTTTATATTTTTCAAATTACAATTTAAACCTTTAGGCTTAAATTCATGTTTTTTAGTTTTATGTTTTATATTTTTCAAATTACAATTTAAACCTTATAGACATTATATTCAAGTTTTTTAATGTTTAATAAATTAAAGACAACCTTAATATTTCAAGAATTTAACCGTTAACAAAATGAAAGAAACATTCTGACTCTATTAATAGAGAATTTCTTTTAATATTTTTATTGGGTTGCGTTGGTTGCATGTCGTTTCTTTTGTATGGGCGGTGTGTCTCAATCCAGGCAGATTTAGCAATGAACGAAGCAGTATCTGCTACGTTGGGAGTAACCACATGGCATGGCTTATGGCTGAGGTCCCAATCAATGATTCATGTATGCAGTTAATGAATCCAAAAAAGTGAGAAGTACATACATAGCTCATTTTTTGGCTCAGGTTCTGCGTTTGTGGCATTTTCCTGGCTTAATTAGATGCTTTAACCCAGAGAGTGAAATATCACAACCAAATTCTGGCTTAGTTGCCTGGAAGAAGTCCGTACGTCCTTCCATCCGGCCATGTCTCATGTTAAATTTCTGGTTTTCCCGCTGACCTCAACTTTTGCATTTGCTTGTCTTCAACATCTGTTCATATGAATTAGTTCAAATCAAGGGCGGATCTAGGAATCGAAACCGTATAGGACTTAGACCTTTCAATTTCAACTTGATAAAGATTATAAACATGATCATTTAGTCAACTAATTAGTTCATATCATTTAGACTTTGCAAGAGAAATATAAAGATTAAAATGAAAAATAGATATAGACACGGAAAAATGTAGTGAGTACAGTCTTACAAAACAAAAGTTCATAAAACTCAAATTTTTATAATGATATGATGTCAAATTCTAAAATTTAGCAATATTATAAACATGTCAACATCTCACCATTATCAAATCTTTAGAGCAAAACTTTCTTGTCATAACATAGAATGCCAATAACACTCTTTTATCGAAATTCGTCAACCAACTATCAAACCCTAACTTTTACTCCAAATCTCCAATTTCAGCTTAGTTGACTATAATTAATCCTCAATTTGTAAGTATTAATTTTTTAAGAATGAATTTGTAAGTAATACTGTAATATAGGTGTTAAGAAAATGAGATACTAAGATGGGTTGATTGGTTGAGATAGAGAAGTGACACTCCCGTTTATACTGAGATGGCCGACATGGTTTGATTTGTTGACATTGAGACTAAAATTTGTAAGTTGTAACTAACTAACTAACTATATGCAGTTATTTTTTCTAAAAATTTAGTTAGGTGAGACTTGAGTCCTAGACTGTTACATGCTAGATCCGCCACTGGTTCAAATACATAGTCTATTAAGATTAAACCCATGCCCTAAAATAGTTCAGTCTTGAGTTGCATACTCCATAGCAGTTACATGAAACCCTAACCCTAATTACCCCCAAACCCTAAAAGGAGTTTAACCGGAGCTGGTAGACGGGCCGGGGTGGTCCAGATGAGTTGGGAATATCCAACGTGATTGAAACCCCGTTGGTCATTTAACTATCAAGCACGAGGCCTAGGGTGGACAGCATGATGCACATTTTGTACTTGTTCCAATACCATTGGCTGAGGACTCAATTCCCACGTGCCTCCCCCCTTGCCGTCACGTGGATCTGTGGGTCTCCTTCAACCCTAGTTTATCTTTCCAACCAGTAGTAAAGTAGCACACCAAATATCCCTTTCGTCCTCATCTCCATTTTTTACTTGAAATTTTCTCTTCCTTTCATATACACAAATAGAAAAACATAGCCTCTGTGTTTCTTGTTGGCCTATATATAGCTCAGTCCCGAAGACCCATCAAATTGAGAGCAAAGCAAATCATCATGTCTTTTCAGGGTTCTGCAGATCAGTACTGGTGGCCGGTGCGCTGTTTTGATTTGATTTCCAAAGGGGGTCTCATTTATCTGCATTTGCACCTGCACCTAAAGAGTGGTTTATCATTTCTTGATTGCAGAAGATCAATAGGTGCAGGTATAAGTGCAGACCAATGCCTTCTCTTGATTCGGTTCCTTCTTTCTCAGATATACCTAGCTCAGAAGCTCCGCGTTATTTTGGTAAGAGCTCTTTCTTTGTTACATGCAACTGATTATTTCTTTTTCAATTTATTGTTATTTTGGGTGCTTCATTACTTGTGCAATTCTGCAATGCCAACATACAGATCTCTAAAATTGGGAAACCCAATACACATTTGGTGTTAAACTTCCACAATATTGATGCACCCTCTTTTGTATCGGATGAATATTGTGCTGACTGTTTTTACTAAAGCCAAGTTCTCAGTACTGTTTTGCTCCTTCTCAGTGTTCTTAGTGCCTCAATTCGCTATGAAAAAAAGTACTTCCGTTTAGCATGAAATGATAGCTTCTAGTATATATTGCGAGTTGCTAGTTAAAATAATGTTGTCGATTAAAATTCAATTGCGGTTCTAATATGACTGAAAATTATCCTTTCTAGATCTGTTCATTAGAGTAGAACAATTCAGAAACATAATGAAAGTATAAGCGGATCTGATAAAAGGAATATGCTGTTGGACAGCATTAGTTTGTTTTTTTATCTTTTATTTTTTCTATCAATTGTAATTAGTTAATTAAACACTTGTTGCTGAAATGGTGAAACCTAGGCACCAAGCTAGCTATAATAATCTTCTGCAACTTCACTTCATAATTAGCTAAAGTATTTCCACAATCTTGTGCTTCCAAAAGTGTCAATTCCCCAGTTAGATAGAATTGAAGTATTATTATTTTCATCATCGATCTAAACTAAGTTTAACCTTCCTGGGTAGAAACCTTTTACTTCCTTATCCTTTACTTAATTGTACGATTCTGGGGCCATGCCGGCCAGTTGATTAAAATGGCATTATTGACCTCCTGATGTTTGGTTCTGAGGGAATAGTGAAATTTCTGAGATCTTAGCTCGATATTATCATTTTTCACACATAGAATACTGTAGTCTCTGGATCTTACTCTTACATTTTTTCTTTTCAATTCCTGATATGATTGGTCGTTGCGAAACAATTGCAAAGAAAGTTATTTTTTTCTTTGTTTCATACATGAATTAATAAGTAATTTATTTCCAAAAACTCATGATTTTTCCCACTGTCTTCCCCAATGTCCATCTTTTCTTTATATATGTAAGGATATATGAATGATTATTTCTGTTCTTCTCTCTTGGCCATGGACTACAAACATAAAGATATAACAACTCAAATTTGAAACATAGCAAGAAAAGAAAGCAACACAATAGTTGTTCACAGAGATGGATTGATTTCAAATATAATTCTAGTAACCTCTTTTTTCTGTTCTTTTTGTGACACAATATAAACCTTCTTCACCACAAACCTTTCATTAATAACCTCTTCGATCTGCAATATAGGGTTTATAAACGAGATCAATGTTATCGTAGATCAACTAACATCGAAGTTAATATATTTAATAATCTAATTAACTTAATAACATATAAGTGCAGGTTTAAGTGCAGACAAATGCCTTCTTGGGTCTTTCTTCCTTTCTCAGCTACCTAGCTCAGAAGCTCCCCAGTAATTAGGTAAGAGATCTTCTTTATTACAGGTGATATTTTCCTTTTCAATTTGTTGGATTTTGGATGCTTAATTAATTGTGGAAGTTTGCAATCTGATATTGGGAGGGTATGTATTTGAATTCGATCACCCAATATATTTGTTGTTAAAATCTTCAATATTCATGCACCCTCTTATGAGTCTGATTAAGTATTGTGCTGACTTGTTGCCAAATTTTCAATGTTGTTTTGTTCCTTCTCAATGTTCTTAGTGTCTTAATTAATTTGCTGTGATAAAATAAAGAACGTACATGTTTAATATGAAATACTAGCTACTGGTATTGCTAGTTGCTAGTTAAAATGCTGTTGATTAAAATTCAATTGGGGTTCTAATATGACTGAATATTTATGATCTTTTCATTAGAGTAGAACAACTAAGCAAAATTATGAAAGTTTAAGCTGGTTTGAAAGGAATGTTATTGGCCGACCAGCATTAGCTGGGTTTTGCAGGTAGCAATTGTAATATGTTAATTAAACACTTGTTGCCGAAACGTTGAAATCTATCTATAATCTCTGCAACTTCACTGTATGTATAGTTTCGTGCTTCCAAAATTTCCGAAAGTGTTTAATTCCTCAGTTAGCTAGGGGTTCGTCTATGGTATCTTGATGTATCTCATTCATTTATTTTTTTTATTTTTTATTTAATAAATTGAATAAATTAAGAAGTTATCTAACTATAAATTGACATGTGTCATTGAAAAATTAAATTTACCATTTTTACAATTTTATAATATATTCTTTCTTAATAGGTAACATTGTTCAAATTCATGGTACAAATATTATCAAAAAGTAAATTACACTTTAGTAAAATACAATTACCACTTTTGACAACATTTATTGTAGTTATTGTAATTAAGTGGTCAAAGATGTAAATACAACTTTTCTACAATTTTTATCAAATGGAGAACCTTGATCTCTTTCAAATAATTAGTTCTTAATCTAGTTTTTGAATTAATTACTACAAATTACAAATAAATTTCAACATTTACATCAATAGTTGTGGATTGTGGTAAAACATATATGTAGTAATTGTAGTAATTATTTCATCAATAATAAAAACATAATATTTTATCACTTTGACAACAAATTTATTGTTGTTTTTGTCATATTGTCCATAAACTAGTACAATAGTTTAGAATTAGTAGTTACTGCAAATTGAACAAAATATATTGTTTTTATAATATTTGTTGTAGGCTGGAGTACAATTTGTAGTCATAGTAGTAACTCTTTCGTTAATAATAAAAATATAAAAATTTACCACTTTAACAATAAACTTCTCATCATACTTGTTAAAATCGTTCACAATTAGTAGGTTAGATCGACTAGGTAGAGTAATAACTAAAAAATAACCTAAGTTACCATTTTAATATCATTTTTATTAAGTTGTGGAAAAATAGGTAATCATTGTAGGAATATAAAGATTTACCACTTCGATAACAAATTTGTTGTTATCACTTGTGAATTGTCCATATATTAGTACATAGGTTGTACGTAGGTAAAGTAATTACTACAATTAGAACAAAAAATATTCGTTTTACATCAGTTATTGTAGTTTATGACAAATTATGTTGATTAAAAATAATTACTAATTCAACAATAAAATCACCAAAACATTGTACTTAATTATTATTTTTTATACAAGTTGTTGTGTTTGTCGTAAAATTCATGTTAAGAGGAGTAATAATTGTTTAAGGAAACTAATATATATATATGACCATATAACTAATAGATTCATTAAACGCCTATTTTGCAAGGTTTTTGATTTTGATAAGAATATTAAATATAATTTCCAACCATATCAATTAGAGACATTAATTCGTTGAATCTGTAACTAATTGGAATTTGGTATGGAATTTTTTTAGTGTGTAATTGATTGCTATTAATAATTACTTACCGATGATATTACTTTATTGTTGACAAAATTAAGCAATTAACTGTTATGTAACTAGTATTAATCTAAAGGTCTAAAATATTTAAGAAAATAAAGCTATGGTAAATATTTAGGGTCACTGGATATATATTATAAACATGATTGGCTTTAGAGCATGGCATGCAGTGTCGATGCACATGGCCCATAACCAAAGGGGCTCTTTTTTACACAATTTATATAATTAAGGATGATAGTTATATTGTATATGATAAAAAATACTGGAAAAAATAATTATGGGATCATTTATCTTCACTCAATCTTTTTAATGATTGCTTCTTAATTATCTTTATTTATATAATTTTTTTCTATAAAATTTCTTTTCATCATTTATTATCTTCTCTAATTAATTTATTTTCTTAATTGAGATCTCATCTTCATTTCAGTCTCTTGTTCATTCTTATATCCTTAATCAAATGACATCATTATTTTCTTAATTTCAATCTTTTTTTTAGAAAAAAAAAAATTAATAAAATGACATATTAGCCTTCCTTCTTCCAAATTTATGTATCTGTCAAATCAATTATGGAGAAAAAATGTTGCAGCAACAAAGAGGATGTTGATCGATATCCTCCTCAACCGAAAATATTTTCTTAATCATGTCTAATATTTTTAGTTTTTTTTTTCAACCATTTACAACATCATGGATAAATTTATAATTTCAAATTTTTGGTGAAGTTTTGACACCAAAATTTAGCTTCCCATTATAGGGGTTTAGATAATGTCATTTCAAATGTAAAATGTTTCTTCAATTTTACTTTTTTTACTTTTTATTTTATTTTTGGAACTATGTATCTCATATATATAAAATTGATGTATGGAATTGATAAACAAAATTTATATATGAAAATGGTATATGAAATTGTGCGGTCTAATTGTGCATGTGTATTTTTTTAAAACTAAAAAAAATAAAAAATAATATTATGTAAGGGGTCTATTATTTTTTTCGCATTGGGTCTTAAATCCTTCAGGACCGGCCCTGATTATAAATCTAAAGCTCTAAAATATTTTACAAATTGAAGGTATGAGATACATCAAGGTATGGTCAAAAATTCCGTTAGCTAGATAGGTTGAGATATATTTTCATCATCTAAATTAAGGAAAATTCTTGGGTACATTCAGGTATACATACCCAATTTTGTTGTCACCATGTGATTGGTTCACATAAGCAAAATGACGACCTGCTAACTGCTTGGCCAGTCATATGACCGTTGCAAAATTCTTGGTGTCTCTTTCGTTTCTCACAAACCGAGTTTGAATCGAAAGGGTCATTCCTCTCTCTTTTCTGTTTCCCACAAACACCAAACTCGATTTTGAATCCAAAGGGGACTCTCATTCCTCTCGATTTTATCTTTCTATCTCGTCCAATTTGAACACACAATCCGAATCAATCCAAGGAACTCGGTCTCTTAGTCCAAATCGATCCAAGAAACTCACTCTCTGAATCTGAATCCATCCCTCTCTTCTGAATCCACACTTTTTTTTTCGGTCAGGTGAGTTTTTCATTTCAATTCGGTCATGACCTTCGTCTCACATAGAAATAGACTTTCTGGAAATTCTTTGTTTGTTGAGCAAATATTGTTTCAAACACATGTACAAAACCAGTCTTATTTCCATCTGAGAATACAGGACAGCCTAATTCAAGTTTTGAGGATGTAAAGGTGCTAAATTGAGGATTGGATACAATGATGAAACCAAAGTTTATGTTGGTGAAAGCATTTGTTCCTCAACATAATCACATGCTAGCAACTGGAAACCAGGTCCCCTTCATTTTTTCTAATCTACTGATCAATGAGAATGATTTGGCTTTAACAAATACGATGATAAAAGGTGTCAATCAGACCTTGTTATGCCTATGAGTATATGGTCGAACAGTCTGGTGGATACAAGACTGTGGGATTTACCGTGAAGGACCTGTATAACAAGCTCCACCAGCAACGAAGAACCACCCCATTTGAAAGTGATTCTGAAGACGCACCTTCGTACCTGAATGCACTAGCAGGAAAAGACACACACTTCTTCTGCAGATTCACTATCGATGATGAAGATAGGTTAGTGAACATTTTTTGGCGAGATGGGCCTTCATTTGTGGATTATCATTGTTAAGGGGGCATGCTTATATTTGATAGCACATACAAAACCAATGTTTACAACAGGCCATTGGTTTTGTTTGATGGGACGAATAATCATCGAATCAGTATCATCTTCGATGTTGCTCTTATCTCAGACGAGACTGTGGAGACGTACACTTAGTTGCTTCATAAATTCGTGCAGTCAATGAACGACAAAATGCTAAAGGGTGTAATCACAGACGAAGACAAGGCGATGCGTAGTGCAATTGAAACTGTGATGCTGGAAGCAAAGCACCATCTTTTTATTTGGCATATAAGTAAAAATGCTCAAAGTCACTTAAAGTTTGCCGAAATGTTGAAGGATTTCAACAGGTGCATGAGGAAGTATCAAACTGTTGAGCAATTTGAAAGGTTGTGGCAGGATATGTTGGACGAATTTGATCTCTACGAAAACCTTTGGCTCACGAATATGTATGAAAAGAGTGAAAATTTTTATCAAGCATTCTTCCGTGAGATATTTGATTCCGGTAGGCCCGGTTATCTAGGGAAGTGTCTCGATGTGTATTTGAGACCCTTGATTGAAGAGCTTAAGTTTTTTTAGAACGTTGGTCATCCCACTTATGACAAGTATATGCACGAGATGTTCCAGATGAATGCCACGGTTATTAGTACCGTCAGTGATTTTTCTGCCCGTGGGATGTTGTCAGGCAACGTTGTTAGGGGATATAAGGCGTGTCCAAAGTGCCTTAGCGATGAGCGGAGCAGCAGTCATTGCAACAAGATATGCAAATTAGGTCACTGTACTCTCCTTCCGTATGGTCACGAATGGTTGTTCGATGACAAGGCATTTGATGAGACGGTAGAAAACGGTGTACCTTCTAGAAGATGGACGGGGAAAGAAATTTCAGCAGTGCTTAATGAGTACGATTTTAGGTAGCTCAACAATCATCCTAATATTGTGGCGGCAATACCTAAAAGACCCGAAAAGTACAAATTTTGGACACATAAGAGCATATTCTGAAAACTCTCATACTGGAGTAAGTTGTTTATCAGACACTACCTAGATGTAATGCACATAGAAAAGAATGTGTACGACAGTGTGGTGGGCACAGTGCTGAACTTGGAGGGGAAGACGAAAGACGGTCCTAAGGCATGCATTGATCTTAAAAAAAATGGATATACGAAGACATATGTGGTTAAAAGAAGGGAAGAAAAAAATGCCTCAAGCTCTTTACACCATAATGATCGACCAGAAGAACGTAATTTTCAAGTGGATGAGTTCTGTGAAGTATCCTTCAGGCTATGCAGGAAATATAGCCTGGTGTGTAAACTTTCAGGACAATAAGATGTACGGGTTAAAGAGTCATGACTGCCATATTCTGCTACAACGTCTCTTCCCTGTTTTCATTCGACCGTTCCTTCCCCGTCAGGTGGTGGAGCCGTTAGTAGCGTTGTCAAGATTCTTCCAAAAGTTATGCACAAGGGAAGTGACAAAATCTGACCTCCTGGAAATGCAAGAGGACATTATTTATATCATGTGTAAATTTGAGAGGATATTTCCTCCAATTTTTTTGACATCATGTCTGACCTGATGATCCATATTCCCGAGCAATTGTTGCTTACCGGTGTAAAGGAAGACGAGGCGAAGCTTTGACCATGGTGGAACGCCGAGATACGGGCTGAGGTGGAGGGAGCAGTCAAGACCGAGGTCCATCTGGCCAGTGGCAGATCTAGGATCAAAACATGACATGGGCTTCAATTTTGGCCGAATGTCAAAAAAATTTCAGTATAACTATCCAAAACGTAGGAGTTCAAATACAAATTAATTACGAGATTTTAAGACATACTAATGAAATAACGTGAAAAAAAATGATTAAAAGAAAGAAAAATGGAGCGAAATGGGAAGAAGAAATTGGGGAAACAGCAAAAACAAAATAGTCAGAAAGAGGAAATAGCAAAAAACTGTGCCAAAAAGAGCAATGAATGTCTTTTAAGACCATCTCCAAGAGCTTCCCCATAATTTCTCTATAATGGGGAAGCAAAAGGCAATGCTTCAAGCAATTTTTCTTCTCCAACTCCAACAGATTCTCTATTTTGGAGATTTTATGTTCATTCCCCAAATCCTTCCTTCAAATTTTAGAGTTTGCTGCAAATATAGGGAATTTGGTTTTCTCTCTCCTCACATTCCCCATTTTGGAGAAAATTATAGAGAATCTGTTGGGGAAAAACACCCAAAATCTTCCCCAAATTTGAGAAAACCAAGAATTTGAGGAAGCTGTTGGAGATGGTCTAAGAGACTTGATCCGGTGAAGAGATGAGACGAACTCCAAAGCTCGGCCAACTGCACTACATCAAAGTTTATATGCAATGTAGGATTTTTTTTCACTTATGAATTGTCACCTGGGCCTGCATCTGGCTGAGTTCGTCCAAACTCAAAACTAATCCACACCAATTTATATATAGCCTAATCCAACAGTCCAAATTGATAGTTAAAAGCTGGCGGCTCATATTAAATTGACATGGAATTTCTATTTTCAAAAAACATTAAAAATAGTGCCGATATAACGATGCTATGAAGAATTCTACAAACTCATCATGACATGTACTTTCATGTCAAACTTTAATATCAACATTTTCACCTTCTAGATATTTCTGAAAAATATGTTCAGAACTAACTCAATAACTGAAATCGTAAACTAATCCTCAAACGATCTCGATATAATAAGTTCAATAAATTTCTGAGGTATCCCAAAATATAACCATTATCATCAATAAAAATAAATAAAGCAAGAAACTCATATATCAAGAACACCGATCAAAAATAACCAATTGTATAGTGAGACTAATTAGATCATCATAGAGTGTAGAAACCAAAGAAAATTGTGCTTATGGTGCAAAGGTGAACGACCCCCAATAATTAATTCTGGATTGTTAGGGTTTGGTCGTTATCAACTCAAAGTAGATAACATTTTATGAAATGAAGAAAAGATTGAGAGAAAAGAGATAGTGAGAATAATTAGGATGAAACAAAATGTGTTCATTCATTCTCATTTAGTGAGAAATAATTTATATCAGAGTATATAATCAATAAGTATTTATGTAGAGGGTCATGAAGATAATAAATATTTACAACAAAGTTAATTTAATAAAGTTATCTTCAGAATAAGTACACAGAAAATGAATAAAGAAAAACAAATTAAACTCTGAAGTCAGAATTGAAGGCTTCGACGTAATAAAAGGTCCGGTAGCTCCACGTGGCTATCCCACCCGTCCTTTCCTCTTTGTTTTCACTCCGATTCCCCACAAGTCTTTCCTCCTGCAAAATGGCGGAAGCCTACACCGCTCTCTGCTTCTCTCGCCCCACCCACTCCTGCAATTTCCCATCCTTGCCCTTCCCGCCTCCTCCGATTCCCTCCCCGACGACCTCTTCGACTTCTTTCCCTGGTCCAACGACTCCGGCACTCTCTTAATAGTAGCAAAGTATCCAACCTTTTTTGGCGGTTAATTCTGACATTTCTATGTTTTGGGTTTTACTTTTTACTGTCTGTGTTAATTTTTGGCAGAAATTCAATGGGTTCCTGAATTGTTCACTTCTGAGGGGCTTGTTCAGATTGGAGGCTCCATAGTCCCTCGCCGTGTCGCTTCTTCGGAAGTACGTAATCCTTTTTATTAGCTTGAGAATTTACCTTAGTTTTTTGTGGAATTACCCCTTTTGCTGATGGAACATGAGAAATAGTGGTGAATGTGTATGATTGACTGATGAAGAGGTCGAAGACTAGTCAGTTTCAAGAGAGTGACTACATGGATACGGAGCAGGGTCTGTGTTTGGGTGCTCTCTTTGATATTGCAGCAACAAATGTAAACCATCTTGTTTACTTTTGTTTTTGTCTTGTGTTTCCTGTTTTTGTGCCGTTTGAAATTTGTCATTGTAGGGACTTGTTTTTGTCTTGGGTGCTCTCTTTGATATTGCAGCAACAAATGTAAACCATCTTATTATTATTGAAGTCTTCCTTGCAGTCAGAATCATTTTACTATGGTATTTTTCATGCCCAATGGTATGTTTGTGTGGAATTGTATTCACTCTATTAGCATAATGGAGAACCATTTCTGGATCCTGAAATCCATTCATTTTGTATATTCTAAAAGCGGACAGTGAAATTGCCATTGGCAAAAGAATCTATTTTTGTGTATATATATATAGCCCATGAAGGATCAATTTTCTTGACATATATGACGGATCAAAAATTACACTAACTTTTTGATCACCAAATCACATGCATATTCACCGTCCAATATATAGATTTATATATGTAGATTATCTCTGTAAAATTTCATCCAATTTGGCGATCGATAAGGTGCTCAAAACTACGAATTAAAATTATAAACATATGAACGGTTTATGTTTGGCAGATTTGATGCGTCAATTGATTTCAGTTAGTTCAAAGCCTTAACGATCATCAAATTGGATGAAATATTGTAGAAATGATCTACATATATGAATCTAAGTATTAAACGGTGGAGATGTTAATATGTGATCGAAAAGTTGGTTTAATCTCCAATCACTCATATATGTCAAAAAGGGTCTATATAATAGTGTTTTCACTGACGGCATCAATGATTATCTTTTATGTAATAGCCTGGGTAACTGTCATGACTGTCTATTGCCTGGTGTAGAGTTGTGTGCTGGGAAGGAAGTTTAGTTGATGTGAAGATGACCTAACTAGCAGTTCTGAGAAGTTCGTAGTTAGAATGTAGGAACCTAAGAACCTATAGTCTCATACATCAATGCAGCTTGAATTGATTGTTCTCTATCCAGAGGAACTAGCAATACAAGCCAGCTTGCTCCTTTCCCATAGCCATCATGTGGAGGTCAGGGATTAAAGGAAAGCAATGGATCTTGCTAATAGTAGCAAGTTTAAGATCCGTACAGGATAAAGGTCATTGATGGTTGTAAGTGGGGTGGCTTTCTATGAGTCACAATTTTCTAGTGAGGAAACTCAGCAATGGTTTCTCCATATGCGTCAATTATTAGGGAAATGGGAAAGGCTCATCCTTGTCACCCTCTTTGCCGTTTAGAGTTAGTTACCATTTAGCAAAGCGATCATGCGCATCTATTCCCTTGGTCTAGATAAAGAGATGAGGAAAGGTAACAAATCTGTTTTTGTTGCTGTGAAGGTCTGTGGACACTTGTTACAAGTGATGAACCTTCTAGCAGACTTGTGACAAATTTTGTTACCAAGGATCAGCCTATTTGAAGTGTTAACAATGACAGACTCGTGAAATTAAGGCCTTTTTCTTGAGAATGGAAAGGAACTACATTAAGCTATGATAGAGAAAAGAAGAGTAGGGGTGCAACCATGGCAACAATTAAGCATAAACTACATTTGTGGCTTCTCTGCATCCTTAGTTCCTACTTGATCTGAATATGGAGTCTAGGATAAGCATTTGTTTGTTTCTTGAACTGTTATGTGGTCACTTTCAGGTTGTTGAGGCAGAGAAGGCGACAAAAGTTGGTTTGCATGAAAAGCTAAGAATGACGGTTGCAGTACCATTACTTTGGGAGGTTCCTCCTGCTTTTGAAACCCTTCACCTCGCTGTTAAGAGTGGCGGAGGAATTGTAGATAAGGTTTATTGGCAGTGGGATTTTCTGTAAAGAAAAAATTACACTGTTCCTTCTACACATTGTTTGTGCATGTGGTACATAAAATTGCTAATCTACCCCGTACAAAACTCAATTGTTGTATTCCATGGTCCATAGTGTATTGTACCCACTGTCATAGTCCATATCAGTGTTCCTTGTTTAATCTTATGTATGCTCCGTTGCTATGTTTATTGACACTGATTTGCGGTTTCCAGATTCATAAAAGCAACATAGAACCGTGTACCTCTTATGATTCTTGGAAGTCAAGAACGCAAGTAAAATTCACCCCATGAGATGTTAAGTTCAAATCGCCCTAGAACAAAGCTAGCTTTCAAGGATTCTAGATGACTTTGATTCCGAAAGCCTAAAAATGCCAAGTTCGAAGTTCGCAGCTGGGTGTAATGAAATGAAATGAAATTACTTCCAGTCGTGAATGATAGGATTGGACAGTTTTGGCAGACCTGAAAGTGACTACTACCTCAAATCACAGTGCTTTTTGTTGGAAAGTAGAACAAAATTAGCTAGGTGCAGCTGTCAATATTCAATGTATATTATTACATTGATTCTGTATTAAAATGTATTATTAGACCTAGAATAGTTTTCCCTTTTTGTATCCTAGAATCAAGCTATAATCTTGTATATATAGTATGCTGATCAATAGAGAATTTCATTCCCAGCAGATCAGTCTCTATTATTTTCATGGTATCAGAGCAGGACACACGGTCCTGACTCTTTTTTTTCTTTCCAACAGATTCACAAAGCCACAATCATCATGGCTGGTGAAAATGTCACACCACCACCATCCAATCCTAGCAATTCAGATAATTCAAGATCTGATATCTCAAATCCATTCTTCACTCATCATTCAGACCATCCTGGATTAGTCCTAGTCTCCAAACCATTGAATGGAGACAATTACACAGGTTGGAAGAGGGCTATGACATTAGCTCTTAATTCTAAAAACAAACTCGGCTTTGTGAATGGTTCAATCAAAGCCCCATCAGCCGTAGCAGATCCAGAAGGATATGCAACCTGGTCAAGATGCAATGACATGATCCATTCATGGATCGTTAACACAGTGAGTTCTGAAATTGCTGACAGTATCATCTACTATCCTACAGCTCATGAGGTATGGGAAGATTTACATGAGCGTTTTTCGCAAGGCAATGCACCTCGCATATTTGAAATTCAGCGAGATATCGCTTCACTCAGACAAGAACAACAATCAATTTCAGCATACTACACGAAATTGAAAGGTTTATGGGATGAATTGGCGTCCTATTCAGAAGCATCACAAGGAACACAGGCAGACCAACAAAAGCTCATGCAATTCTTGATGGGATTAAACGAAACTTACAGTGCGCTTCGCAGCCAAATTCTCTTGATGAAACCCCTTCCTGGTATCAGACAGGCTTATGCTGCCGTTGCACAGGAAGAAAAGCAGCGATTCGTAGTGTCTTCACATGCCGCGACGGAATCCAGTTCAAGCACCGCCGCCATGGCTGTTCGGAGCAGCGGCCAGCCAAGTCAGATTGGCAGCAGAGGGGGTCGTGGTAACCGATCCACTTTTCAGATCGATCGAGATGCTCGAGATGCAGAGCGTGATCTCACCACCGGTCGAGATTTAGAACGCGGTTTCACCACGCGTTTTGGTTCGGGTCGAGGAAGGGGAAGACCACAGTGTACTTATTGTGGTGATCCGGGACATTGGGTCCAAACTTGTTTTCGGCTGATTGGTTTTCCTCCAGGTCATCCTAAGGCAAGGCAAGGATCAGGAAATTTTCTGAAGAAAAACACTGCTATTCCAGTCGCGCACTCTCCTTTTGCAAACCAAGCTACTGCCACAGGTATCGTAGAAGAAGAGAATGGGCCAGCAATTACTTTAACTGATGCTCAATTCAAACAGTTTTTAGCTGTTGCTCTCCAACAAGCCCAAAAGCCTGTTCCAAATACCGGCTCTAGTTCCAAAGCAAATGCAGTAACGCAACCAGGTTTGTCTAAAGTCGCTTCCCGCAATTGGATAATTGATAGCGGGGCGACCGATCATATTACTTCCTCATGCACATTGTTGAATAAAAATAAAAATTGTGCATTACCACCTGTTTTGCTACCTAGTGGAGAAAAAGTGCATATTGAAGCCACAGGTTCCTTGCCTCTGAGTACCATATACTATTTGCATGATGTGCTATTTGTGCCAAAGTTTAAAGTTGATTTGATGTCGGTTAGCCGTTTGACAAGAGGTCTGAATTGTTCTGTGACATTCTATCCTTATTGGTGCGTTTTGCAGGATCTGGCTACGAAGAGGACGATTGGTTTGGGTAAAGAACGTGATGGGCTATACTATTTGGTGGCACTGGCGACGGAGAAAACCAGTCCTTCCAGATCATCTTGCAACCTTGCCATTTCCCCTTCCAACCTTTGGCATAAGAGCTTGGGCCATGTTTCCTTTCCATGTTTAACTTACATAGCAAAGAATTTCTTACATTTTTCCATTCAGCCAAATAATGCTTGTCATGTATGTCCCTTGGCTAAGCAGAGTCGATTACCGTTCCGTCCTAGTTCCATTTCCTCTACAAAACCTTTTGAAATAAGTCATTGTGATATTTGGGGTCGTTATCGACATCCTTCTCTTTCTGGTGCTTTTTATTTTCTTACTATTGTGGATGACTTCACCAGATTTACTTGGGTTTTCTTAATGCAGCACAAAGATGAAACACAACCACTTTTGAAACGTTTTTTTTGCTCATATTCTCACTCAATTTGACTCTCGCATTAAAACTTTTCGAAGTGACAATGGTAGTAAATTTATTTCCCTTCGCTCTTTTTTTCAAGATAATGGAGTTGTCTTTCAACATTCTTGTGTTTACACGCCTCAACAAAATGGGGTTGTGGAGCGCAAGCATCGCCATATTCTACAAGTAGCTCGTGCTTTAAAATTTCAAGCTCACCTTCCTCCACAATTCTGGGGGGAGTGTGTTCTCACAGTAGTCCACATAATCAATCGATTACCCTCGCCCATCCTTTCTTACAAAACCCCTTTTCAGCTTCTTTACTCAAAACCGCCTTCTTTTTCTCATCTTCGGGTTTTTGGATGCTTAGCTTATGCAAAAAATGTGCACACTACTCACAAATTTGACACTCGAGCAATTCCTTCCATTTTCATTGGTTACCCGGTTGGACAAAAAGCCTTCAAATTGTTTAACTTATCAACTCAGAAAATTTTTACAAGTCGAGATGTTCGATTTCATGAAGATGTGTTTCCTTATGCTTCTACTCAATCCACTCTTCCTTCTGTCCCATTGGTCCAGGACCCAGGCCCAATCCCTCTTCTCACTGCTTCTTTTTTTATTCCACTTTTGACACCCAGGTACCTCTCACGACATCATCTTCTTCTCAGGCCATCCCAGACACTCAACCTTCTCCATCAACACTACCTCCGCCTCCACCTCCTCCTGTCCAGCCCACCGTCACCCTTCGCCAATATTCCCGCCGACCCACACCGCCTGCCCCAGTCGTCCCTCTCTCATTCTCTTCCTACCTCGCCTCCTTCTGCGATTGCTCCACAACCGCCTTCTCACCCCGCCCAGCCATTGTTCCGTCGCTCCAGTCGCACCACCGCTCCGCCGCCTCGTTTGGCCGATTACGAGTTCTACAAGCCTTAATCCAATGTTTGCATTTTCCAATCGTCCTCCTTCTTGCCAGGTTCCACCAAAGGTACTCGATATCCGTTGGCAAATTATATATCTTATCATCGGTACACTCCTGCACACTCATCTTTTGTTGCTCAGCTTAGTGCAATCCATGAACCAACCTCTTATTCTGAGGCGGCTACTGTCCCAGCATGGCAGGATGCCATGCAAAACGAGTTACAAGCCTTACAAGCCAACGGTACATGGACTCTCACCACGCTACCCCCTGGGAAGACCTCAATTGGTTGTCGATGGGTTTACAAAATAAAACACAAGTCAGATGGTACCATTCAGAGATACAAGGCACGATTGGTAGCCAAGGGCTTCACGCAGTTGGCAGGTATTGATTATCAGGACACCTTTTCTCTTACTGCTAAAATTGTTACAGTCCGTTGTCTACTCGCATTATCTGCGTCTCGTGGTTGGTCTATTTCTCAACTCGATGTCAACAATGCTTTTCTCCACGGCAATTTGGATGAAGAAATTTATATGTCTCCACCGCCAGGGCTCCGGAGACAGGGGGAGGAGCATTTGGTTTGTCGATTGCATAAATCATTATATGGTCTGAAACAGGCTTCAAGACAATGGTTTTCTAGATTTTCAGAAGTCATTCAATCTGCTGGTTTTGTGCAATCTAGAGCAGACTATTCTCTCTTTACCAAGAGGCAAGGCAAGTCTTTTACAGTCTTATTGATATATGTTGATGACATATTAATTACTGGCAATGACCCTGTGCGTATAGCTGATGCCAAGAAATTTTTGCATAAAGCATTTCTTCTAAAAGATCTTGGCAACTTAAAATATTTTCTTGGCATTGAAGTTTCTGCATCTAAGAGAGAAATCTTTATTTGTCAGCGCAAGTATGCGTTAGAAATTATAAAAGATGCAGGATTATTGGGTGCTGCCCCTGTTGATACACCCATGGAACGTGGTTTAAAGTTGTCAGATAAGACTGAGTTATTCAAAGATCCAGAGAAGTATAGGCGTTTGGTTGGAAGATTGATTTATCTTACAGTGTCAAGGCCAGATATTACATATCCTGTTCATATATTAAGCAGGTTTATGCATCAGCCTCGAAAAGCTCATTGGGAGACAGCTTTGCGAGTGGTACGTTATCTCAAGTCAGCTCCTGGTCAAGGTTTGCTCTTTTCCTCAAATAGTGATCTTCGGCTACGAGCTTTTTGTGACTCAGATTGGGCTGGATGCCCACTTACAAGAAGATCTACTACAGGGTATTGTGTGTTCTTAGGGCCTTCTTTAATTTCATGGAGGTCGAAGCGTCAGAAAACAGTCTCTCTTTCTTCAGCTGAAGCAGAGTATCGTGCTATGACAGGAGTATGTTGTGAGTTGACTTGGCTACATTATTTACTTCAAGACTTGGGGATTTTACACCAGGAAACAGCATTGCTTTATTGTGACAACAAGGCTGCTTTACATATAGCAGCAAACCCAGTGTTTCATGAACGTACAAGACATATAGAAATGGATTGTCACTATATCAGGGATAAAATTCAAGATGGTTCAATAGAGACACGGTTTGTGAATTCTGGAAATCAACTAACCGATGTTCTCACTAAAGCTCTTGGCAAGGAAGATTTCATGTTTATGATTCGCAAGTTGGGTGTGCAGGATATCCACTCTCCAACTTGAGGGGGAGTGTTGGAAAGTAGAACAAAATTAGCTAGGTGCAGCTGTCAATGTTCAATGTATATTATTACATTGATTCTGTATTAAAATGTATTATTAGACCTAGAATAGTTTTCCCTTTTTGTATCCTAGAATCAAGCTATAATCTTGTATATATAGTATGCTGATCAATAGAGATTTTCATTCCCAGCAGATCAGTCTCTATTATTTTCATTTGGAAATTGAAGCTGACTTGAAGATCCATACACAGTTTGAGGCAATCAAATTCATAGGTTTGGCAACAGATAGATGTACCAAAAGATAACAAAACAACACCTTCATATGCCAACATTAACTAATCGAACAATAAAATTCCTAGAATCTTTGTTGAGACACCAGAATCTTATTAAAGCCAGTACTGTACTTATAAGACACAACCCTCCACAATAAAAACTGATTGCTAAAGCAAGGCCCTTTAGATTGCATATTCGATTGATTTGAATAGTACGTAGTGTTAGATCGTTAATAATACCAATACCCTTTAGAAACAAACAAGCTCCAAATTCATAATCCACAGTGATTCTTTCCCTTCATTAAGCAGCTTCCATCAGTTCCATGTCCTCTTTTTCCTCTCTTCTCCAGTTTTTTGCTCTATTCTCCAGCTTTTTGCAGAGTTGAATCCAAGTGATTGGACATGGTTAGAAAGCTCAGGCTCCCGAGGTTGTAAACCATTTAGTATCTCTAACTTGTGATCCTAGCTTAATTACAAATGAATTTCAGGGCATCGCAAGACGGAATGCATGATTCGCAAGACAAGGAAAAACAGTGCTGGAAGCTGAAGATGGAGAATAGTTTGTGATGAGGGAGATGGGAAAAAAAGCAGAATAGTGGCTTTAGGATCGGGAGCATAATTCATGGGTTAAGCAATGGAAAAAATATCAAAGCTAGCTAGCTAGTTTATCGTAAACTGAGGACCAGAGTTTGCTCTATATATAAGGTTGAAGTTGAGAAGGAGAGTGATATCTAGGAGGCAAACTTGGAAAATTTTCAGTCAAAACATGCCAACTCTGCTTCTTTCAGTCCAAATGGGTGGTTGGCTTTCTCAAAGAGTATTGAACTGGTCATTTGGTCTTCATATTTTTTTTTCTGTGATAATGAGATTCATGCAGGAGTAGCAGCATGGAGTTAGGACCCCTCAGTTCATGGAGGGCATCTCTCTTAGTCTACTATGAGCAAATGATAGTAAATGATTTAGCCATCTATTTACTTGATATATAATTATATATACCTAATGATAATTTGTGGGCTGAAAATTGCTGTCAAATTAGGATTTTTATGGATTTACCCAAATGTGTGGTAACTTCATCAAAAAGATAACTCAAGACACATATACTGCATTCTTGCAGGAACACTTTGGACTGGAATGTGTTTTTCCAACTACCACATGTCTACAGAGCCTGTGAAGATAATCAGGGACACACCAATTTCAATTGAGAGTAGAACTTGCAATCATGTGTGTTTTGAGTGGAATTTCTCAGTTTTTTTTTTGAATTTGAAAAATCCTCTCCTTTCTTATTTCAGCCCTGGTGTATGTACATTCCCTTGTTCGTTTCCTTCAGACTCCATCTACTATATTTTATCGACATCAAGCAGCTCTGATATTTACTCATAGTAGCTTATATACTATATTTTCCTAGTTTCCTAGCTATTCCCATTTCAACCCTTAATCGTTGCTAGCTTTTCCTAGTAGCTTATACAAGCTTGAATTTACAGTACCTTACTCATTAGTCTTTGCTAGATTAATTAGCTGCTCCTATCTTATAGTCATGTGATATGGCCTATAGTGAGAAAATTGAAGTAATGGTGGTCTCGCTCAAACAGTCAATAGTCTCCATCTCCACAAAATATACTTTCACCATGAGCTTGCAACAAGTTTTCTTCACCTTGCAAATTATGGTGTCCATCTTGAAGCTCCTTAATTATGCACTACTAATTAAGTTAGGATCACAAGTTATAGTAAGTTTGTGTGTGACCAACAATTGCAGTAATACAAGGTTGTAGTGCAGGTTGAACTTGCAGTTGCAGTGTTTATTGTAAGACTCGTAAATAATTAACCAGGAACCTTCTGTAGTTCTAAGCCTTAAAAGATTCTTATGTAATTTATCGAGTTGGGAGGAGATGGTTCTGAATGAGGCACCACGAACGTCGATGACATTTTATTCCTCAACCTAAATTGCCGACCTAAAAACAGTCTTCATATACATGTTTGCCAAAGTATGCAATATTGTCATATACATGTCAGCTTCGATTAATATTTATTCTCACAGATGACTTTAGGTCCCAGATTTCAACAATTTTCACCTTGATGAGATTTGAGTTGCATCATCCTATGAATATAAAGCTCTTCACAATGACCTGATGGTGTTAAGCATCATCCTTCCATATTAAACAATTGATCGTACGCACCTTCATGGCCACAAATCGATCATCATATATATTGGTTTACCAACAGAAACACAAATAGATCGGTGATCATTTTTAAAATGCCTTGGGAAATTCTTTTAGAAGTCGGTAAAACTTGCGTGGAATTATAAGCATAACAAATATTTATAGTTTAATTCGTAGTGGTCAAGCTAGTATCTCCTATTTGACATATAAAGCAGATGAAATCTGCTACACTAATCAGAGTATATAATATCTTCAGTCATTGGATAAAAGAATGCCTATGAAGATAAGAACTGATTGTGAGAACCAATTAAGCCTTAAAATTAGTGGATTTGCAGATAGTTGATCAGCCCCATTAGGAGATACCCTGGATACAAAACACCCAAAAGTCCATCCTGTAGATAAAATTTGGCCAAAAGTTGCTTAGAAACTTCATGGATCCCCCAGCTAGCTTCTACCTTTCTCACTCCACTTAGAATAAGACATTCCTAAGAAGGCTTTTTCTTCATAGCTTTAAGCCAATTATAGTTATTTAGTCCCATTTATATATAATGCCTATAGCTGACAAATCCCATTTAGTCTAATCTACAAGGAGAAGCAGACATATGTTGTGAAGAGGTCAGTGCAATTCATGCATCTTCTTCAAACCTTTGCTTTCTGTTTTTCTTGTAGACAACAAAACAGCAGAAAAACACACATCATTTTCCCATATATATGAAATCTAACACGCACTACAAATGGCTACAATTTTCCTCTTTATAAATCTTGGTTCCCTTAGTTGGATTAGTATATCATAAAACTCAAGCTTTTCTTTAAGCACATTTCCCCCTCAAGACCGCACAAGTCTTAATCCAAAGTGTTGTCAATTATTGAAACCCACCTCCCATGTTATAAAAGAAAGAGAGATATCTGAACTTCACTATATTATTTGCTAGGATGGATAAAATTATTGGTTTTAGACACATAATTATTTTAAAAAGTTGCAATACTATAGTTATGATGCAGCTGCTGACGCCAATGATAATATTTATTTTTGCTCCAATTGTATAGTATTGCTGGTTCTGCCCCTGTGCATAACACATTCAACACTGAGATTGGGATTAACATGATCAGGTCATTTTTAAGGGGGATTTAGATATACGCCCAATTTTAAATAGTTTTAAGTTAAACCCATATAATATTCCTTACAAATAGATACCTAAATTATACTAATTATGATACATATTATATCATATTTTTTTCTAAAATTTACACAATTGCCATCTAGCTATAACACATAAACATAAATAAATAAGCATAATATATGTTATCTCTTAAATACCGTGTGTCACATCTCGATCCTAGAATTATTTTACGGTTGGTTACTTTGGTCTTTTACCATTTAAAGTAACCGTTTAACCGTACTATGATCGTAGAGTTGACTTTTCGTTAAGTCGAGAATCTGGGAAAACTTTCTTCATGAAAGTTGTAGAGGGTGTTATTACGAGTTCGTGCACACGTAGAACGCTCAAATCGGAGTTCGTATGAGAAAGTTATGAACAAAAATGTAAAGTTACTATGCGATAAAATGGTTATATCGAGTTACCGGGGTGAAAAATCAGATTTTCACCCGGCTCCCTCTCTCCTCTCCCGACAGATTTTTCTGCCGGAACTTTCGGCCGCCACAGCACCGCCTTCTGGCCACCAATCGCCGCCGCATCGGTCCCAAAATATCGGCCTCCGAGTCTACTTCATTCCTAGGTAAGTTTTCCGACCTAACTCGCCGTAAATCGGGATAAATTCCGACTTATTCATCATGTGTACAGTAGAATTTTGGGATCGAATTTCTCCCTCCCTAGATCACCATTTGTTGAGTTCTTTATATGGATAGGATGGGTTTTAGGAGTACTATAATCTCTTATAATTTGGTAGCTTGATTCGAAGTGTGTATGGAGAATTGAGAATTTGAAGTTTTAAAGTGTAAATTTTCGGGTTATACTGTTCATCACGTTTTTGACCTAGTTAGAGACCGAATTGGCCTTCGAGTTGAACTAGAAAGTTGTTCCAAATGACGAGACGAAGCTACTGGTAAAATTTGGTGGCGATCGGAGGTCGCCGGAATTTTGGCCGGAATTTCTGCCGGCCGCCGCAGTCGGCGGCAGAGCTGGCGGTGGTGCCGCCACTTTTTGGGTAGTTTTTCATGCTCATTAAATAGTATAAATTGTGAGGAGTCTGTGGTTTAAATTTGGTAATTTTTGGAGGTGTTTTGGTTAGGTTTTGAAATTTTTCTAGTTTAGTATTATTGGCGGATAATTAAATATTTTCTGAAGGTTTGGAAAATATTTTAAGGACTCCTAAGCTATTGTTGAAGGTCAGAGATTTTTGTTGATTAAATTTGAGGGTTTTGGCCGAGGGTGATGTTATTGCCAATTTTAATTATTATTCGTTTGACAATTGAGATTTAATATTCGTTGAATAGGAGTTGAAGAGTTCTCGTTTGAGAAGCTATCCGGATTCCGTCAGGCTAAGGCCTAAGTCTGTGAGTGGATGTTTTATTTTAAATCTGCATGCTCAAATATTTTCTGAATATTTATAAACATGTTTTTTTAATTGTTTGTTGAGCCGGTGAGGCCAGGAAGGCGGGTTGCTCCCCTCCCGTGAGCTCCTTTGTTTAGTCGGTTGGAATTTATGTCATTTTGACTGCATTTGGAATTTACTTATTTATGGCCATAGTTTTGAGGACGGTCGGAGAACCTTGCCTCCTGCATGAAATGCAAGTTTTAATTAACGGGGGAAGATTCATATAATAATGACTTATTTTTCTTGTTTTCATCACCATGAAGGGTCGTTATATACCTATATTCATTCATTGCTAGCTAGCCATACAGGCCCCCACCTTAGAGGTGAAGCGGGGCAATAGTAGCCTTATTTGGCTCCGACTCAAGCCTGATAGGCTCATTGTCATGGTGGAATCTCTCCGCCATGAAGGGTCGTTCATTACTTAGTAGCCTCCGGAAGGCTCCGACCCTAGTCTGGGAGACTCTCCGTCATGGTGAAACCTCTTCCCCTATTTTTACTGTTGATTTTTCAAGCCAATGAGATTGGCATTTAACGATTTGGTCTCCGGAACGATGATTTGGGATTCTTTCCCGACGAGGCATGCATATGGATTTTCTAGAAATTTAATGGGAGAACATAAACTGGTTACTTTTCACACGTTTGGATATTCTTTTTGTCCACTCACTCTAACATCCTGTTTTTAAATGTTTTTCCCTAGGCCCTTCGTTTTCAAATGCCCAGTGTTGCAGGGATGCGAGAGGAGGTCGTGCGTACAGAAGACGAGGCATAGCCAACTAATCCGCTGAATCTAGGATTTTTACTTAGGTATCTCTTCTATGTAGATCTGCTCTGATTACTCCAATTTAGTTTAGTTTCTTCTTCGTGAAGCGTAATTATGGTTTGAGCAGCAGGATGACTCCAGGAGTTAGGGGTTGTTTTAAATTATCACGGAAGCGCTGAGTTTTTTTTAAGAAAGGTTGTCCATTTCAAGGGGGTTTCAGTAAGAAGTTCCCTTGAGATGGTCCCCGCATGATTTACTTCGAGTTAATTTGGTTTAACTCGAGGTGGGTCTTGACACCTTGATTGTGATTATTCTTATAACGCTAACATTTTTCAGTCAATTCATAAGAATCTTGTTGTATTTTTTATTTTATAGAAATCTAGGTAAAATGAATTAATTCTCTAATCTATACATTAGATAAAATATAATAAAATTAAGATTAGAGTGAAAGGAAAAAAAATCTATACTCTAAACACTAAACCTATACCCTTTACCCCTAACCCCTAACCCTTAATACCCGATATCCTAACCCTTAAACTCTTTTGTCTACTTTTTAGGTATATTATTATATCATGTCCTACTTAATATATATATATATATATATATATATATATATATATATATATATATATATAGTTTTTTCATAGGTAAGGATGTTCTTACCTTGAGTTTAGTAAGAATTTCTACATCAGAAAGGTAAATTAGACATACAGAAAAACAAAAAAATAATAATAAATGATTTTTGGTGTAAAATGAAAAAATATATGCAGTTGGATGTATATTAATAGAGGCTTGATAAATTGAGTTTTTATCTAATTTTCTCCATTTTTAATCTTTAAACTCTAGGTAGAAGATGATAATATCCACAAAGATCTAACTAAGTTGAAATGATCAAGACCATATGGATAAAGAACAATGCGTAGTTACAAAACAACTTGGACATACTTGGTTTGCAGATCCTAAAATGATGATGGGATTTGTTTTTTCAATTGCTGTGATATATTTCCGGACCATGCGATGAGTGCAGTTAAAGTGTAGTTGCTACTTAGACATACATCATTTCCCTAAAAGCAATGCAAAAAGGCAAGTTCTCCATGTACTGTCAGAAATATACCAACTCCAACCTCTTTTCTTCCACAGAAACCCAGTAGTCCAAAATCCTGAAGATCTTTAACCCATCCCTAAACCCTTTTCTTTTTCTTCTTCCAAATCTTCTATGATTTCACTCACAGTCAGCATCAGTAGTACATCATGACTTTTTCCTCTGTCTTGTTTTCATCAAACAAAAAGCTGTTGCAACCACCACTAGTAGTAGTAGTGCTACTGCTAATCAACTGCTTGATCTCTTCAAGGCCATAATCTAATATTGGAGCCCCCTGGTCATGATCAAGGCCAAGACCACTCTCTGACACCATGACTTTCTGATTGTTTGCTTCAGCACCATTATTGTAGAAGTAGTTCTGCAGACCCAACTGTACTTCACAATAACCAGTAGTGCCATAACTCCCATCAGAAGAACTGCAGCTAGCTTCAGTAGTGGTACCCCCAAACATCAAGATGTTATCCTTGGCTTGATAATGTTGCATCATAGTTTGACCCACAAAACTGTCTTGACCCACTTGATGAAGAGCAGCATTAGTAGTATTGGTACTGCTTAAAAGACTTGGTGAAAATGGAATATGGTATTCCAGATTAGCACTAGTGAAAGACCTGGCTTGATGTGTGTAGTAACTGGGAGTCCTGTTGTTGCTGCTGCTTCTGTAGGATGTTGGTGAAGATGATGAGTTTGAAGTTTGGGGATGAAGATGAGATGAAAAGTGGTGAGGAATTATGCCCATCATGGAATATTGGCTGAGTTTCTTCTTGAGCTTTGTGTTCCAGTAGTTCTTGATATCATTGTCAGTCCTTCCTGGCAATTGAGCTGCTATAATTGACCACCTGCACTTCGAAAAATGTCTTTCAAGTAATTATCCTTAAGAAGAATAATGTCACTGAACACAAGAAATCATGAATTCAAATTATAAGAGATTCAGACATGGCATGCATGCAACAATGAACCCGAGAATATTTGAGCATACATTCTGTAATCCTCCTGCTGTTGCAGTAAATAAAAAAAAGTAATGATTTCTTTATATGTATAGTAGTATATGTGAAAAATCAAACACTGAAAACCCAGAAAAAAATATGAAGAAAATGGGATTTAAGGAAAAGAACCAAAAGATGGACGGTACCTGCTACCAATGCTAGCATAGAGGTTACAGATGATCTTATCTTCTTCATCAGAGAACTCTCCATGCTTAATGTTTGGCCTGAGATAGTTAAGCCATCTTAATCTGCAACTTTTGCCACATCTCCTTAGACCTGCAGTCATTCACAACCAAAACATTCAATAATTGTCACAAACAAGTTATAAGAAACACTGATCAAAATGATTCCAAAATAAAACAAAAGAAGCAAAATGTTACCAGCTTTCTGAGGAAGAGCAATCCAGTTCCCTCCAGTCCCATATTTTTCTATATACTCTTTAAGTTTCGCATCTTCTTCTGGTGACCATGGTCCCTTCTTCACATCATCCTTGTCACAGCAGGGAGCTCTCCCCATCAATCTGTAGCTGAGTCTTCTGTAGCTCTCTAACCGTGATCAAGTTCTCTCTCTCTCTCTGACAAACCAAGAGACTCTTTCAAACAAGGATTCTGGCAATACTCGTATGTGGAAGGTGAGTCTTTATGTTTCCATAGGACTATTGGATTTTGGTGACTTGGGGATATTGTTTTTTGAGGGATAGCAGAAGTCAAAGGACAGGCCTCTCCAATTTCAATCATATATCACTTTTGTAACCCCTCTTCTTGTTTGATTAGCTATAACCCTAAAACATGTAGCCTATCAGAACTTTGTATCATAAACAAATACAACCTCCAAGGTCTACTGATCTAGGCCTTCGTCTCTTCCTTCTGCTACAACACAAGGAATCCAAAGCCTGCTAACAGTGTGCCTCTCTCAGATCACCACATAACATATAAATTATTGAACCTTTAGGTTTACTCATTATGAAAGAATTTCATATATGTGATTCATTTCACTTTTTTGAAGTTGATTGATAACCAATTAGAGCACTAACAGTGAGAATACAGATCAAAACTCAAAAGGACTTGAGGCTTGTATACTATAGTTCGAGAAATTTGCACAGCAATTCAACTTGTTAGAGATAATTGAAAATGATGGGATATTAATTGAAGAATGAATGAAAACTCAAATACAACGAGATCAGAGAATAAATTTGTTGATATTTTATTCATCTCAGAGTAAAAGTTTATATAAGAGATTACAAGAAATGTAATTGGTAAATACAAATCTACTATATAATTACAATATTCGATTCTTAACATGACTCATGTTAACACTTCCCCTCAAGTTGAAACATACACATCAGTCATGTTCAACTTGCTTAATGATTCATAAAACGTCTTTCTGGATACTCTTTTAGTGAGTATATCTACAAGCTGCTCTTCAGTAGGAACAAAATTGAAGCTAATAATATTGATATCCAGCTTCCCTTTAATAAAGTGATGATCTACCTCCACATGTTTAATACGGTCATGTTGCACTAGGTTCTGTGATATATCAATTGTTGTCTTATTGTCACAATACAACTACATAGGACTTTTGGGTTTGATACCCAAATCACGTAACAAATTTCTCAGCCACAACAAATCACATACTTCATGAATCATACCTCGGTACTCGGTCTCAGCGCTAGACCGTGTCACAACTTTTTGTTTCTTACTCTTATATATGTAACCAAATTACTTTCCTCAAATGTAAAGTAACCTGATGTAGATCTCATGTCTGTAATATTTTGAGCCCAATTTGCATCTGTGAAGCCACAAACATCAAGAATATTGTTGTGCTTAGAAAACATTACTCCTCTCCTAGGAGTTGACTTCATGTACCTTAAGATTCTCGCAACGGCATTCATGTGGCTCTCGCTCGGGTTATGTATGAATTGACTCATCACACTCACTGCGTATGTAATATCTCTGGTCTAGTATGAGTTAAGTAAATCAATCATCCAACTAACCTCTGAAAGCGAGCCCGATCAGTGGGTATTTGATTTGGATATTCTGCTAGACGATGGTTCTGCTCAATAGGTGTGCATTCCAACATACATGTTTATGTCAACAAATCAAGAATATACTTTCTCTGAAAAAAGTGGATACCTTCTCTCTCCTAGCTACCTCAATTCCTAAGAAGTACTTGAGATCGTCAAAGTCTTTCATTTCAAACTCGGAGGCTACTTGTCTCTGTAATTTGTCCATCTCAACAGTATCGTTGTCAGTGATCACCATATCATCTACATAAATAATTAAGGATGTTACATTCCTTTGTTGATGCTTGAGAAACAAGGTGTGGTCTGAATTACTCTGTCTACCACCAACATTATGCATGAGATAATATGGGAACATGAGATGCAAGAACCTTAAAAAGATTTTTTTTTTCTTGAAGAACATTAGACGGAAGACGGTTAATAAGATGAGCGAAAGCATGTACTGCATCACCTTAAAGATATTTATGAGCATTAAAAAGAATGGCACGAGCCATGTCTAGGAGATGACGGTTTTTTCTTTCAGACACCCCATTTTGCTTTGGTGTTTGTGGACAAGTAGTTTGGTGAGCAATCTCATGTGTTTGGAAAAACTGTTTGAAAGAACGATTAACATACTCCCCTCATTGTCTGAACGAAGAACTTTAATGGTGTTATTGTATTGTGTTTGAACAAGAGTATGAAATTCTTGGAAAGCTGGAAATATTTTATCTTTAGTTTTCAAAAGAGAAACCGATGAAAACCATGTGCAATCATTAACAAACAATATAAAATACATCATACCCGACACAGTAGGCTCTCTAGAGGGTCTCTAGACATATGAATGAATTACTTCAAAAGGAATACTACTCCTTGAGAAACTAGGAGAATAAGTAGCACGGTGACTCTTAGCTGACAAATGTTTCACAACGCAGAGCAGACTCATTAACACCAATAAACAAAGAAGACATGGATTTTTTCATAACACTAGAGGATGAATGCGCTAATCTACATACGATGCCACAATCAAATTTCACTTAGTTGGATAGAACTCGAAGTCAAAGCGGTGTGAAGCTGTTCTCCTGGTTTCTCTCCTACATATGTCCGATCCAAGTGAAACAATCTGCCCTTTAAATACCCCTGACCGAAAAGCTTCATGGTAAGAAGATCCTGAAAATCACATACATGGGATAAAAGGTTACAAAACATCGAGACTCGGTATTCAATTGGTGAACAAAAATCAAGTGATGAAACAAATCAGATACATATAAAACATTATGTAGCTCTAAGGTAGGGGTGACATAGACCAACATTTTTTCTAACATAGAAAAAGCCTCACCATTAGCATTAGTTACATATGACACTGGAGGGGATAACAACTCAGTGAAATAAGATTCATCATAAGTCATATGATCAGTGGCACTGAAATCGATAATCCAAGTATCAGAACCAAAAAAGTTAGAAATTTTTAAAGTCATACCGATTTTACCATGACCTCTTCGAGGTTTTTCAATCATAGAAGTGTTACCATTAGTGGAGTCTGACCTCACCGTACGTCTACAACTGAGTGAAAAATCAGTTCTGCATCCATTGGTGTCATCTAACTCATGAATAGCATCCCCAACATCCTTATTGTTGTCAAAATCGATAAAAGCAAATCTCGATGGTCTCCTTATAACCCATATCTTTCTTATGGTGCCGAATTTGCAGAACACATCATTGAGCTCTCTTTCTGACACCAAAGAAACCAAATTTCCAACGTACACCAGATACAATTCTTTACCATCCTTTTTTTTACTGGGGAGATATTCTGCAACATTTATTGTTGATAAGACCTGAAATGACACCCAACAAACTAAACGAAGGAAGTGAAGGTCTACAGCGGGTCAGATTGACGACAAAGATGACTGTGGACAAAGAAGGATGTGGTCTGATCTCTGAAAGGAGAAGGCAACTTTGTCTTGAGTTGAAGAAGAAGAAGAAGACAACTGCTGATGGTGAAAACCTGGTTTCTGGAGCGGGTCAAACAGAAGCCGGAAATCGATCAAATTCCGATTAAATTAGAGGTGGTCTGGATCGAGGACGGCGGACTGCAATTTGACAACGACAACACTATAGATTGAAGAAGATCGGTCTGAGAAGAAGATCGAAACAGATCGGAGCTGGCTTTACTTGAACTGGGACAAATGTGGCCCGTGGATCACCATTGTACCGATATTGTCCCAATTTAACCACCTTTAAGGTGTTGGGTTTTAATCACAAAAGGCCTCGGTACAATTGGATGCAATTCATCCACTTATAAGTTATATTTTATTTGTCCCTTTTCTGAAGTGGGGTCTTTCCTCTCCAACACTCTCCCTCACATGCAACCTAACTTTTTAGGTTGACACGTGAAATTCATTCAGTTCAATTCCCACATCGAAAATCGGTACATTCATGCGGTCCAATTCCTATTTTGAAAAATTGGGGTATGCGATCCAAGACCCACTGTAGGCACTTGGTATGGTATGAGCCAATCAGAATTTTTCCGACAGCAATTTGATTCGATGAACCCAAATTTGAGCTCATTATGATGGGAGACTTTCCCCCGTTACGTTAGAAGAAGTAATTGAAGAGAGACCCGCTCTGATACCAACTTGAACTGGGACAAGTGTGGCCCGTGGATCACCATTGTACCGATATTGTCTCAACTTAACCACCTTTAAGGTGTTGGGTTTTAATCACAAAAGGCCTCGGTACAATTGGATACAATTCATCCACTTATAAGTTATATTTTATTTGTCCCTTTTCTGATGTGAGATCTTTCCTCTCCAACAGCTTTGTCTCAAGCTTCTGGAGCGGGTCGAACAAAAGCCTGACTGGCCTGAGATCTGGACCGGTTGGAGAGGTACAACGCCGCACTGAATCACACCAGAGATTGAAGCGATGGACGGCAGACGGTGAGCCAAAGACGACAATCTACAGATGTTGATCTTGAGTGCCCAAAGAAAGCTTTGGGGTGCCCAAAGTATTTTCGGTCTGTACTCTAACGAAAGAAGATAGAAGAATAAACCCTAACAATGGGGTTTTAAAATTAATTCCTCATGTCGAAGAAGAAACAAAGAAACAAAGTCAATATACAATTCAAGAATCTGTAATTAGTGGTTTCATTTTGATGCATGCAATATGGACAAGCCTAGTTTGATTGGACTACAACTTGAATTAACCGCCAATATATGAGATAGCTAGTTGCAAATAGTGTCTTGTTCATGATCTCAAAGTAGAGGGAGACTCAAAGCTTCTCATAGATTGGATCAATGGAAAAATTCAAGCTCCTTGGTAAATCAGTACGTACCTTAGCAAACTTTGGCTACCAATTTCCTGTCTATCGAATCTACTCATGATTTGAGAGAGACAAACTTTGTCGCAAACGCCTTCCACTCTTGGTCATCACATTAATTACAAGTGGTTCTTGGACTACTACTTTTCCTTATGCAATACGTTCGATCTTCTTGCTTTACGGTTCGATTATCCTCCCGAGTCACGATCTTGAGGATGAATATGTGTTTTGGTGCCATCCAAATAATTCCAATTATCCAATCTTACATGAATCATGATGCGTTACACATCTTAATTTGTACTTATCTCTGAACTTAGATCTTCAATCCATTTTGGAAATTTAGTAGTTGGAGTTGCTTCGATTCAAAACAAGCAAACAGAAATTGTGATCCAAATAATGGTCATGTTTGGCATACTACAATGAATAATGTATCCTTGTACTCATGACCGTTGATAAGTCATTGAGTGTGAATTTGTCATTAAACATTCATAAACAAGCTGCAATTTTTCAAAAGCTTGTACTGTTTTTCTTCAAATTTCAAGTCCAGTCGTCCAGATTTGCGTAGAACTTCGTAGGCTATAGGAATTAGTCACCCAAATTTCAACATCAGGAATACTGTTTACACTGCTTTAAGTAATAATGTGATTGTTAATTATTCGATCACATTCTCTGTACTTCATATGGTGTTCATATTGGCTGGTGACGAAGTCATACAATTCGTAGTTGCATCTTAGATTAGTCCAGTTGATAATTGAAGTAAGATCTAAATTCTAAAGCCCCCAACCTTTTGCCCAACTAGCTAGAAAAGCAAGAACATGAAATGACCATTGATGAGAGGTAGAGTATGAACTTTAATTTGGCATATTAGCTAGGGTTTAGATTTTACGAAAATATTTCGAGGGCCTCTGTATCGATTGGATTCTCGTTCTTCATTTGGTTTCCTTTCCACTCCAAACAAAAAGTATTTGGCTTCATGCCTAGCCTAGCTGCGATCAAAATATCTTGTTTGTTACCCTTTGTTGGGGTTTTACTATAACACTCGATCTCCGTAATTTCTTGCTCTCCGAGATAAGGGGTGGCCTTCACTTCTAGTAGTAATAATACTAGATCCAGGGAATGCACTACACATTCATCAACTGCATCATTATGCGATTAGCTAGCTGTTGTCGTATGGAACGCATGACAATGATGACATGAAGACCCAAGGACGGAACCATGAATGAAAACTCGGATGAGATACGTTTGCCTTTTATAAGGCACGAGGAATCGTTGTCGGTGAACTGGTAAGGTGAGGACTGGGGGCAGGGGCGTAGCTGTGCTCAGTCCTGAAGGGGTCTGAACCGTTCTTGGATTTTGAAAAGTTTGAAGTTTAGATGCGTAATTAGTTAAGTATCAACAAAAATCTATTTAATTTTATCATTAACCGCCCCTAAATTTTCTACCTATCCATTGATATTGAATGACAAATTGAGAAATATATCCATAGAATTTTTTTAATCTTTTATGTCTTACCAATCGAAATTGTTAAGATAATTGATTTCTTTTAATTATTAATTAAGAAAAATGAATTTACCAAAACAAAAAATGTGAAATATTAAGTGATGCATAAATTACTACTTTTTTCATTCTTACACTTTTAATGTTGCATGAGTTTAAGAGATATATACAATCAAATTTTGTTTCATTTGAAGAAAATCAAATTAAATATCGAGTGATTCGAATCAGGTAGCTATATATTTACAAAATTGTAACATACACTTATGCTTTAATGTTTGAACCCCTAAGAGTCAAATCCTTGCTCCGTCATTGACTGAGGTCTTTGGCAAATAATGATCGAGATCATAAGTATATAAGAAAGACGAGAAAGATAGAAGGAGAAGAAGAGGAGGGGCTTCTTGGTGGTGAAGAAGATGGTGGTAGATTATTTGGTTCTTACGATTCTTCGAAGACGAATGCTGAACCATGAGGAGCAAGGAGCTACATAAGTGAAGATAAAGATGACGAAGAAGCAGCTGGATGAGTTGATGGGTAGGGTGGAGCTGTAGATGATTATACAGCAGGTTTTGGCACAACTGATCATGAACGTTAGTAGCAGTAGTACTGATCTCCGTTAAAGCTGGGGTGTGCTGTAACAAACCCCAGCCCACCCCCTAGATTCGTCCCTGTGAAAACCTTAATTATATTCTAATTACTTGTCTATTATATATCCAAGTTCCAAGTAGACAACAAAACCTAAACAAGATGGGAATACTGCTTGTACCAATTTGTAAATTTGTGAGAGAAATCTCTATCACAAGGATCAGATCTAGAGGATATATTCAAATTTTTGATCTGATTGGTTTCTGCAACAATTATTCTTGTTAAAATGTCACAAACCTGCCCCGTCAAAACAAGAACCATGCTAATTAATCTTTGTTGCCATATACAATAAAAATAGATAACACATACTCAGAAGGATCATATTATTGTGTCTACAAAGTCACAGTATTACAGGAAAAAATAGGAAAGAAAGAACAATGTGTCCAATATTTAGGTTCCAACATTTTGGAAAGATCTGGATATCATGTAAATAATGCATAGCACGTATGGACTGTAAAATTTGATTATGACACTTGAAAAAAAAACATGTGGTTTTGTATATGCTTAAACTAACATATGCAAATTTGGACGCATTGCATTATTGTTCTCTCAATCTTTTGAGACTTGGATATTTAAATCTTTGTAAAGATAGACTATATGTATAAATAGTACATGGCTGACATTGATATCACTGCCTTTGATTCGCATATTTTGCTTGCCAGTTTGGAGTTTCGATCAATGATTATAAATTTGAAAATACAGAAAACAAAAACATATATAGGTCACCGTCGACTTGATTAAATTTTAATCTTCACGCAAGTGATTGAAAATGTGCTTGGTTCTTTGCTGTCGTTAAACCTCCCAACTAACAAGCAAAGGGATTCGACCTTAATTTGTTTTCTGAGACTAGCTATATTGAGTGCACAATGCAAGTTCTGTATTATTAGTTTTGTGTTGGCCAAAAACTGAATAGATTGATCTTAGAATCAACTAATTATGTACACTTGTGTTAATTGCCGTCGAGGTAGAAATGATCTAATTGGCTCAATATTCATAGATTTCAATTTTTCGATCAGTAAGTATGAAATGTGAATTTTTTTTTCTGTCAATATGAAGCATAATTTTGAACTTATTTGCTGGCAACAGAAGTCGAATTGGGCAGTTTTATGCTTGCACCATATATATATATGAACAAAAAAATGATCCTCATTAGAAGGACCCTATATATAGATAGATAGATAGATAGATATATATATATATATATATATAGGGTCCTTCTAATGAGAGATTATTTTTTTGTTCATTTCTAGGGATAGGCTCATACCATTAGATTTGTTTTTTAATAGGCTTAGATGGTTGAGATTAAAACAAAAAACTTAACACTTATGTCAAACCTACACCGTTCAAGATCATTAAAAATAAATCTAAACTTTGGATGCCTTAACGATCACCAAATTACATGAAATTTTATAGAAGTGATATTCTCATATAATCCAACAAACTGAACGGTGGAGATGCCGAAATTTAATCGGGAAGTTGGTGTAATAACTTATTCCTAGAAATGAACAAAAAAGGGATCCCTCATTAGAAGGACCCTATATATAGGGTCCTTCTAATGAGGGATCCCTTTTTTGTTCATTTCTAGGGATAAACCCACACCATTAGATTTGTTTTTAATGAGCTTGGATGGTTGATATTAAAACAAAAAACTTAACACTTATGTCAAACATACACCGTTCAAGATCATTAAAAATAAATCGAAACTTTGGATGCCTTAACGATCACCAAATCACATGAAATTTTATAGAGGTGATCTACTCATGTAGCCCAACAAACTGAACGGTTGAGATACCGAAATTTGATCAGGAAGTTGGTGTAATAACTTATCTCTAGAAATAAACAAAAAAATTGATCACTCGTTAGGACCCTCTATATATATATATGCTGAAATAATGTAGCTAGGTTAATGAAAATGGAAAAATGTGATGTATATTCCTAAAAACAAATGGTTGACAATGCTGTACATGCATAGCTTATTACCTAGCTAGCTATGTGTTGAGTATAATTGTTGCTGATGACCAACCCAGATCGAAGACTCTTCCTCCTAGTTTATAGATCGATCTGCTTTAGTTGTTATCTATCTCACCTAACAAACACAATGCATGCATGATTATTCTTTTTTTTTTCTTTTCTTTTTTCTTTTTCTTCTAGGGTCGATTATTGGATTAATGATTCCGTGACAAGTCCTAACATGTACCCAACGTTTCTAATTTAATTATCGACTTAACGTTGGCTCCTGACCTCGTCGGTGTGTGCATGAGTTTGTTGTCAGATGCGCGTCATGATTGGGCCAGTTGGTGGCTATCTATCCTTGTTGTCGGTGGTGGTGGTGGAGGACATCTAGGGAGGACTAGTGACCTGTGTTGCAAATCTGTGTTGCTCAGACGAGGAAGCTTTTCGTCGATCATGAGTGACAAATCAAGGTATGTTGGCTGCGAGGTAGGGTCGAGCGGCTGGGTGAAATGAGGGAAGTACATGGTGACGATGTTGGTTGTTGTTGCTCTTCGGGAAACGACGGTGGTTGTGCAAAGGTTGTGAAGGACGGTTCTGGAGGCGGGGATCTAGGTCGACCCGGATTGACTTCGATTTAGGTCGATCTCCTTGCCTCTGGTTGTTGTACTTCAATTATGATGGCGCCTCTGGTGATGATGATGTAGAACCGGCCCTGGGCTCAACCCTAAACCCTAAACTGGGACAAGTGTGGCCCGTGGATCACCATTGTACCGATATTGTCCCAACTTAACCACCTTTAAGGTGTTGGGTTTTAATCACAAAAGGCCTCGGTATAATTGGATACAATTCATTCACTTATAAGTTATATTTTATTTGTCCCTTTTCTGATGTGGGAGCTTTCTTCTCCAACACTCCCCCTCACGTGCAACCTAACTTTTTAGGTTGACATGTGAAATTCATTCAGTCCAATTCCCACATCGGAAATCGGTACATTCATGCGGTCCAATTCCCATTTCGGAAATTGGGGTATGCGATCCAAGACCCACTGTAGGCACTTGGTATGGTATGGGCCAATCAGAATTTTTCCGACGGAAATTTGATTCGATGAACCCAAATTTGAGCTCATTATGATGGGAGACTTTCCCCCGTTACGTTGGGAGAAGTAATTGAAGAGAGACCCGCTCTGATACCAACTTGAACTAGGACAAGTGTGGCCCGTGGATCACCATTGTACCGATATTGTCTCAACTTAACTACCTTTATGGTGTTGGGTTTTAATCACAAAATGCCTCGGTACAATTGGATACAATTCATCCACTTATAAGTTATATTTTATTTGTCCCTTTTCTGATGTGGAATCTTTCCTCTCCAACAGTTTATGCCCCGTCGCGGATTGGTGGCGGATCAGTGGTGATTGGCCCGTAGATGAACAGTTGCCGCTCTTTAGGCTAGGTCCTCACGTGCTGCTTTGGAAGTCCATGGGTTGGGGTTGATCCGCCTAGGTCTAGTTTTTTATTTTTATGTTGGTTTAGGTGTCCTTCCCTTTCGGGCGAGAGTTCTGGTAATTTTTTTGGTAGTTTAGGTGTCCCTCCTCTTTTGGGTGAGGGTTTTAGGGTGTTGGTAGGTTAGTTTCGTTGGTGATTTGATAGGGCCATATTTTGGTGTCATGTCTAAGGACTCTATTTTGATATCGGTATTTTTTGTTGTCAATGTATTGGGAAGGTTGTTTCTGCATATATGTTGGTGGTTTTGGTATATATAATGTTGGGTGTAGTTGTTTCTCCATGAGATTGATCATAGAGAGATATCCGAGGCTTCTGGATGAGGTTCGGAGTAGGTTACATTTGGACCCGTTTCGGGTCATATTCATTGTAATCCCAGGTATATAGACAGGGAGGCGTGTGAGAAAGTGTTGTCCACCACTAATATCTCGAATGGTTGTAATGGTTGTGAATTAGGTTTACCTTTCTAAAAAAATAGCAGTTTATAAAATTTTAAAATGGGTGGACTAGATTTGATCGAGTTGTAATGACACTGAACCATGCTAGCTATATCCTTCCAATTAATTTATAAACATGTTTCACAAATTCACAGCACTACTGCACAGTTACTTGACAATGAAGTTCTACCGAGAAACAATCTTTTATTTGAGAAGAAAACCGATCCGAAGTCAACAATACCAATTTGGTACAACGAATATTATCCTTTTGGGATTTTGCTAGTGTCATCCATTTCGATCTGCAACTATTTAAACAGGTACCTAATATTGGCTAGGTTTGAAATTAATAGTAGAACATAAAACTAATAGCATTTTTTTAATAAAGGCTGGTGCGGCTGTTGTTAAGTCTCTATTAATGAAACCGTTGAATATAAGAGAGGGACATTGAGTCTAAACCCCTGATTACAAAAACCTGAAATAATATCAGAGACCTCTACAATACTCATGTACTCAAATATGCACCAACTAGCAAAAAGCACTACCTTAATAGCAACTATATTTGTTTTGATATAGCGGTGACATCCTGAAAAGCACAGTAGATATGCAACACTTTTACACATCCTAATATGCAATTGTACAACAGTTTCCCAGCTATGTTGACGTTAGGTTACATGAATCAAAATTCTTTTTTATTGATCGCTCTCATAGGTAGATTTGTCATCTCTGAATACACTACCAGAACAACCACTTTAGACGACGAAATTTTTTCGTCGGCTAAACCCTAAATTTCGTCGGCTAAAAAGTCGTCGGGAAAAAGCCGTCAGCCAAGACTTTAGCCGACAAAATTACTGTTCATCGTCGGCTAAAGTCAGTTATTTAGCCGACGAAAAAAATTTTCGTCGCTTAATTTCTGGACTTTAGCCGATGAATTTTTGGACCTTAGCCGACAAAATTTTATTAAATTTCGTCGTCTATAGATATTATTTTTATTTATTTATTTAACTATAGCCGACGAATTACCCTAAAATTCGTTGGCTAAAGTTATTTTTTTTAATTTTTTTTTTCTTTTTTTAAATTTAGTCGACGAATTTTAGGATAATTCGTCGGCTAAAGTTATTTTTTTTCTTTTTTAAACTTTAGACGACGAATTTTAAGGTAATTCGTCGGCTAAAGTTATTATTATTTTATTATTATTATTATTTTTTTTTACTTTAACAGACGAATTTTAATATCTAGGAGGAGAGAGAAGCTAAGGGTTGAGGAGAAGGTTAGGAGAGGGAGAGGAGGAGGAGGAGGAGGAACGAGGAGAAGAAGAAGAATTTAGAGAAGGAGGAGGAGGAAGGAGGAGAAGGATTTAGAGGAGGATAATGATTTAGTGGAGGAGGAGAAGGAGAAGGATTTAGAAGAGGAAGAAGGAGGAGAGGAGGTACGATGAGGATTACGTTGTTGTCGTCGGAGTAGGAGGAGAGGAGGTAGGATGAGGAGGAGGAGGAGGAGAAAAATAAAAGATATAGTTATTTATTTAAATTTTTAAAAATTTAAAAAATTCCCGCCAAAAAATTTGAATTTTTAATTAACTTTAGCCGACGAATTAAAATCCCCGCCAAAAAATTTGAATTTTTAATTAACTTTAGCCGACGAATTTCGTCGGCTATAGTTATTTATTTTATTTATTTAACTTTAGCCGACGAAATTAGGGTAATTCGTCGGCTATAGTTATTTATTTATTTAACCTTAGCCGACGAATTACCCTAATTTCATCGGCTAAAACCTTAAACCCTATACGTAGAAGCTTCAAACGAAAAAATATCGTGAAATAAGATATAACCGGAATGGTGAAATACGTCTACTGTTGAAAAATCACTTAATTCCGGTAAAGTCTCGATGCCGATAGTTGCGGGTAACACAATTTTCCATTTTTTCTCCCTAGCGGTTGCCCTATCTCCGATGGTTATATATTTTTCATAAAATTTTTATACCATTGGTTGCATCTCATCGATTTGAAACTATTTTCAGTTAAAGGTCCGGGCAAAATACGTAATTTAGACGGTCAAATGACCATTTCCGTGCGTTAAGGGGTTTGACTTACGGGATTGACCGTAAGGATCGAGCCCTTAATGTTGTCAGATTAAGTTGAACTTTTTTCCTATAGACATATTTCAACATAATGATCATATCCGACGGTCGGAATTTTGTTTCTCAACTTTGATCATCAGAATCACAACATGTCTACTAATGTTGTATAACTCGTTTACTAAGCTTTAAGTAAATGTTCTGTTTCTAAAACAAACTCTACGTAGAAACTTTAAACGCAAAAAAGTCGTGAAATAAGATATGACCGGAATGGTGAAATACGTCTACGGTTGAAAAATCACTTAATTCCGGTAAAGTCTCGGTGCCGATAGTTGCACTCAATACAATTTTAGGGTTTGACTTACGAGATTGACCGTCTAGATGAAGTCTTTAATTTTATCGGATAAAGTTGAATTTTTTACCAGAGATATATTTCAACATATTGATGATATCTGACGGTCGTATTTTTGTTTGTGAATTTTGATGACCGGAATCACAACATGCCTACTATTTACCATTATTTATTTATATGGGGAGCCTTATCATCGAGGGGAAATGTCTTAAAATTTTTAGATGAAAAGTTGCGTCTCATTATGGTGAGTGTTTGTTGTGTTGAAGGTTCGACCAAAATACCTCATATAGGTGTAGATATGGGCATTTTCGTGTGTTACGTGTTTAGAAAAACTTCATTTTGAAGCCTTAAACAAACTTAAATGGCCAAAAAAGCCTATATATCATGGCTTAAGCCATGAGTTTGACTCGAAGGGCCGTTCTGCTTCCAGATTGGTATCACAATAGTCAATCGGACACCGAAATATCCGTAGTGCAATTTTGTACTTTAGCCGACGAAATATCCTAATTTCGTTGGCTAAACTTTTCAAATTTTGTCGGCTAAAGTTCACATACTATAGCCGACAAAAAAATCACTTTAGCCGACGAAAATTTTTTTCGTCGGCTAAAATTTAACTATCGCCGACGAAAAAATTAGTTTAGCCGACGAAAATTTAACTTAGCCAACGAAATTTTTTTTCGTCAGGTAAAGCCCACTTTAGCCGACGAAAAAAATTTCGTTGAACTGTTTTTAGATATTTCGTCGGCTAAAGACTTTTTTCTGATAGTGATAGTTCATTACCGAGAACTTAACCTTCATTAAGTAATATTATTATCTAGCTATTGGGTGAATTATGATGATAAAGCGAGTCACAACTCACAACTAAAGTTTACTCCACACACTCAAAAAACACAGTTAAAAAATTTTAGGATATAAAATGTGTCCTCAAATTAAAGTAGTAATATTAGTCATCAAACTTGTAATATGAGTTCTTAAAATTGTAAGTTATCGGTTATGAGAAATTAATAAAATGTCAGATATGAGAAACTAAGAAAATAAGAAATGACCTGGTATGTGAAATTAGGAAATGGTCAGTTCCAGAAATTTAGAAATTTTCAGTTATGAGAAAATGAGAAATTAGAAAATTATCAGATTTGAGATGTTTTGGACGAGCTATCTCATTGGCGGGCAAGATGGGAGTTGTCCGAAATTCTGTCCTGAAAATAGTAGCAAGTAGGTATCAGAAGTAAAGACCGCGACTGGCAGCCTATTACTCTCCGATGCCTAAGTCAGTAATCGTACTTGGTGGAGTAATAGTGGTGGGATAGTAACCGTACCTTTGTCATTTGTGTTGTCGCTATTTATAGGTTTGCCTCGAGGAATCACTGAGCTCACACTTCTATGTAGGAGTAAATACTCTCCTCGGGAAAGGCTAAAGGCACTGCATAGCCATGCCAACATAGTATCAAGTAGCTGTTTACGCGTCGCGCGTGTGGGCGCGTCGATAGGCTATTTGGCTGGCAGATCGCACTGTTGCGTGAACCCTGTTGCTGGCTTGCTTTTCGTGCCGTTAGCGCAGGCTGGTGGGATGGTTATGGTTGATTTGTAGGTCACCAAAGTGCTCTGCTTAGCACGTATGTCAACAAGTCTCCTAAATCCTCAGTCACGTGGGACCGCTTGACTGGAGAGTTTATAAGTAGACCGCTAGAATCAATCATAACCATCGTGCTTAGCTAGCGGGTACCTCGGAGTCCCCCCACTTCCCAGTTAAGGCGTCCCTTATATCTGAGTGCGGTGGCCAGAGGGTTTTACTGGTGGTTACCAAGTAACTTCGTCTTTGTGACGAGTCCTACACTAGTGGTGTGTTTACACGTTTAACGGTTGATCATTGCTCATGCCGGCGTTTGATCGTCGCTTTGCATATTTTCAGGCTGCCCAGTTGTTCTCTCAATCAGTGAGGGTCTCCCGAATAGTGAGACAAATTCTTGGCGTTGATATATCGCCAGTGTGAAGGTAACAATGAATCGTTTTTAACCTTCTAGAGGCGGTTGTCCCAGTCTCCCTTTATCCTCTCAATCAGCGAGGGTCTCCCGAAGTGTGAGGCAAATTCTTGGCATTGATATATCGTCATTGCGAGGGTAACGGTGAGTCGTTTTTAACCTTTGAGGGGCGGTTGTTCCGGTCCCCCTTAGTTTTCTAGCGGATAATCGTCACTAGTATTCCGCTGGAGAAACTTCTTATCGTACGTATGATGGTCTAAGATACTTGCAAAACTTGACGAATAAGCATCTTAGCGAGTTGTTCGTCATGCCTTAGAGGCTAAGCATCGCTAATCACTCCAAGAGGAGGCGCTTGTATGTACAAGGTGCTAACGAGCGGTTCGTTATGTATTAGCGGATAAACATCACATATTCCTGAAGGATTGGCGAACAGTTCGCTATGTCTTAGCGGATAAAGATCGCTAGCATGTTGTGAAGACAAACGTAGGCGGGGTTTTTTTGCAACCAGTTGTGTACACAACACCGTTGGTATTTGAGCCACTAATATAGGGTAGCTGGACTGTCTGTTTGTCGTCAGTGACCCGCTAGGAACATGGTTCGACTTCTCTCAGATGTTGTGTTATTAATATTCTGCCACGTGTCACGCTTATATTGGTGGATGGGCGGCTGCAGCTTTAAATGCGTGACCTTTCGTAAGCGTCATTATGATGCTGGCGACCGGAGCGTCGCCTCAGCGGTCATGTCTCATCATGGAGATGGTTCGCGAAACGACGTGGACACGTGGCAGACATCTTGCGGTGCTAGGGTTTTTGATCGAACGGCTCCTAGCCTTTCCCCTGTCTCTTTATAAGGAGGGGTTTGAAACCCTTCTCCCCCTTACTGTTATTTTACGCTGTAGAGACCCTTGAGAGTGTGATAGAGCCCAGATATGTGTTTGTGATGCCGGAGTTTCTCGTGCTCGACAATTGCATCTTCTTTTCTCTGACTGAACATTTGGTAAGTTCTTGGTTCTGAACTGGAAATTTTCCCATTATGTTTTTGTTTTGGTTGTTTTCTTGGGATTTCCAGAGCCGACTTCATCGCAGAGTTCACAGAGCGAGAAGATGAATGGTTGAAGGAGAATCAAGCTGGATACCAAGACTCAGAGGTTCAAGAAGTCATGAGTAAGACCGCCACCAAAGCAGAATGAAACCTTTATATGGACGGTTCATTCTGTAATAATGCTAGCAGGGCGGGTGTTATCCTAACATGCGCAGGGCAGATTTATGTGGAATATGCGTTAAGATTCGAATTCAAAGCTTCTAACAATACGACAGAATATGAAGCGCTTATAGAAGGACTGTTATTGGCACTAGAAAATGGCGCCACCAAGATAGATATCTTCAACGATTCCCAACTGGTAGTAAATCAAGTTAATGGAGAATTCCAGACAAAGGAAGGGCCACTTACAATTTATTTGGGATATGTAAAAACCCTCTTAGCATGATTTTCCCAGTATACACTTACCAGGATTCCTAGGGCAGACAACGGAAGGGCAGACAACTTAGCACGACTAGCAATGGCTCAGCCACATGCCTATTCCTATGATGCTAGGGTCAAAATATTAGAAAAACCATCGATCACCAAGACACTAGCAGAAATTTTCCACATTGATATTGGTTCCTCCTGGATGGATCCATTCCTCGTTTATAAGCAGAACGAGGATTTACTAGTGGACAAGATAGCCGCTCAGGCTCTTATCAGGCGCGCTACTAATTACACAATACTTGAAGGCAAACTGTACCGCCAAAGTTTCAAAATTAAGAAATGACTAGATATGAGAAATTGAGAAAATGGGTAATTAAGAAATTGACAAATATAAGAAATTTAGAAAATAAAAGATTGAGAAGTTCTCAAGCGTGATAAATTACTAGTTTTTTTAATAAAGGGCTGGTGCGGCTGCCCTCAAGCCTCTATTAATAAAACTTTTGAATACAAGGAGGGGAAATTCAGTCTAAACCCATGATTACAAAGACCTGGAATAATATCAGAGATATCTACAATACTCATGTACTAAAACATGCACAAATTAGCAAAGAGCACTACCATAATAGTGACTCTATTTGCTTTGATATAGCGGTGACATCCTGAAAAGCACAGTAGATATGCAACACTTTTAGACATTCTAATATGCAATTGTACAACAGCTTCCCAGCTATGTTGCCGCCGAAAAATTAATCCGACGACACTCAGCTTCACCCTGCCACTAGGCGGCAATGACCATTTGACGAAGTAAGGAACTCGCCTCCTACCTAGAGGTGACAAGGCACAAAAAGTGCATACGCAGACACATAGCCCGACTCGTCTTGCACAACTAATTCAAGAACTTATTGCACGCTTGAGGTGTGACATAACTAAATAACAAAACAACATAGCAACTAAAAATAACATAGGAAATATCTGACCCAATAATTGGGCCCAAACCACACCTACGGCCCTTAAAGTGTAACACCCCGCCCCAAAATTTCCCCTTTTACCGGAATCAGGCGGGTTATAGAGGGTTGTAACCGTGCTGTTAGTTTTCCTCGAATTAAAATTCGAATTTAATATCGATATATTCTCGATTCTGGGCGAAGATAGAATCAATGTCTTGAGGGGGTAGACTTTATTAATACAAGTCATCAGGTATGTCCGGAGCTACGAGCCGGTTATCATGTATTTATTTAGGTTACAGAAGTAATAAATATTATTTACTTTACCGTAAAAAGGTGACTTTGCGATAAGTTGAGAATTTAGGGAAACTTCTTTCGGGAAAGTTGTAGGGGGCGTTAATACAAACTCGTAGGTATGTCCTATGATTTAATCGGAGTTCGTATGCGAAAGTTATTCAGGATAATGAGTTGCTACTGTGCAATAAATAGTAAATGACAAAATATCTATTTAATGTTCACGGTAACTTTTTCATATTTAATCTGGGCCGTCAGATCAATCAGGGAGTTGATCTGGGCCGTTGATTTATATATATATATATATATATATATTTGGGATCGGAGAAAAAAGAGAGGGGGGCTCTCTCTATCTCTCCGACTCCGCTCGCTCTCTCTACCTCTCGATCTTTCTGCTTCCACACACTCTCTCATTCTCTCCCTTCCTCAGTGTCGTCGCTCGCCAACTCCGGCTAGGCTGTGTCGCTGGAGGAGCGCAAATCGAACTGGGGCAGTAGCTCGATCAAGAGCCGGAGAGGATGAGCTGGGCTTCGTTAAGCTCGGCAATGGTTTCAGTCGTGGAGGCGAAGTCACAGTGGAGGTTAGAGGCCGGTGAGCAGCATGGGGGCCGATCAGAGGAGGTGTCGCTCCAGGACGCCGTCGTCAAGAGACAACCTTCCTTTTCCTTTCTAGTTCCTTATTGGGGTTGTTTGAGCTATTGTTGACCGAAAAGGAAAGTGGGGTGACCAGAATAGGCCTAGAACTCGGCCGATCGGTGTAATTAGAGTGAAAAAGGGTAAAACCCTAGGTTTTTATCACGATAGATCTGGTATTTTTACCATTTACTGTGTGTGTGAAATGCCAGAACTACCCCTGGTAGTTTGGGTTAATTACAGGGATGTCATTGAGGCTAAAATCCTATAAATGCCCTGAGTGTTTTGTATAATTACATGGATGCCATTGAGGCTGAAATCTCATAAATGCCCCTGACTGTTTTGTATAATTACAGGGATGCCATTGAGGCTAAAATCCCAGAAATGTCCTCGGCATCTTTGCATATTTACAAGGCTACCATTGAGGCCAAAAAGACAATACTGCCCCTGTCAGTTCTGCTTTACAAGCTGTCATCAAGGCCAGAATGATCATGCTGCCCCTGGCAGATTTGGTTAATTACAAAGGTGTCATTAATGCTGATTTTACCTTGGTGCCCTCGGTTTATTTATTATTTACGTGAATGCCATTATATTATATTTATGTATATGGATGTTGTATATAAGTATGGTGGAATGTTTATGATATTTCCGTTAGAAAGCTGGTTTATGGATACTTTAGCGGAGAGGTTAAACCCTTTGTTTGCAATAGGCGTATGCTATCTAGAATAGTTTATCGACTGGTAATTAGAAAAGCGAGATTCGCCCGGTTAGGACATTATTCAAAATAAGAGCTACGTGTGGCTTGATCCCTGAGTACAAGGTACTTAGGCAGCCTGATCGGGATTCGGGTGCAGTCACAAATAATATTTAGACCCTAGGTTTCTAAAGTAATTAGTATGAAATCTAATTCGGTATTCGGGATAACCTTAGGTTTTGCCTCGTAATCCCCCTTGAGAAGGGATAACCCTTACCTATCCCGTATTTAGGGAGATAAATTCGGGCCGGGGCGTGACATAAAGGGCCTGAACGCATCCTACAGGCCCAATATGCCAAACCAGCAAGTGGCCCATTTCTTGTCCTCCCAGCCCAAATCCTCATCTTCGCCGCTCTTCCACTGATGTCGAACTTCCACCATGTTACCATCGTCGTCCGACCTTGGATGACCGATCTGTACCGTCTTGGAGAGCCCTACACCGAAAAGAAGAATGTATCCAAGCACATCGACTAGGGCATCAACAACCTTGATCCAGCCACCTAGTCTTAGAGTCCCTCCGACCAGCCACCATATCTGACTTGTTAACCTCCAACCATCAAAAGTCACCGCCCTCGTGACGCAGACACACCCACCAACCGAGAGAGAAAAGGCCACACGCCTACCGAGCCTAGCCACCAGGCCTGAAGTCCACCCTTACCACAGACTACCCGTCCGACCGCACCATTTGTGCATCGGTTAGGCCATAGGCCATCACCAACACCGAGACGAGGTCGTACATGTCCTGACCAAGACAACTGCGACGTCTATTAGGGTTTCCAAAGAAAGAGAGAGAAAAAACTTAATCTGGTTTGATTAAGTTCCTTCGGAAGCCGAAATTACTAGATATAAGAACATAAGAAATTGTAATGGTGAGAAATTGAGAATTTAAGAAATAATGAAATCGAGAAATTGTGAAATTGAAACGGGAAGCCCAATTGTTAGCCCAACCGCCTTCTTCGATTTTCCAGCGTGGGAGACTCGATCTACCTAACCACCATTTTCGTAATCATTCACCATCTACCTTGTACTGTTTACCACTCTCTAACTCACTACTGAAATCACAGCCAACAAAAAATCAATGGTGCTGCAAATCCCTACTCCACTTCACCGATGAGTGATGGCCTCTCTCTCTCCCTTTCCTTCCCTTCTCTCTCCCAATCTCGCCTTCTTCGACATCCACCACCACCTCAAACTCCGCCGATGGACTCCGCCTTCTCCGGTACACTTCGCCGTTCGCGCTTCTTCCTCCGTCAAACAATCCAGGTTCACTGTTTCGTTCCTTTCCGGTGTTGGTTTCCGGTTTGTATTCCGCTCTGACATTTGTGTTTTGCGTTGTTGGAAAATTTATAGGAGGAAGGCGAAGAGCAATGAGGAGCTTTGCAATGAGCTCCTGGAGTTCATTGCGGCTCTTGGACTCCCACAAGGTCATGTTCCCTCCATGAAAGAGCTCGCCCAGCACGGAAGGTTCTTCAATTTCTTTTCTCGATCAATTTTTGTTTTAATTGTTTATCCAGTTTATGGGTAAATTTCATGTTTTGCTACCTTAAATTTTATGTATTTGAATAGTTAGGATTTATCAATCGAATTAGTTTAGAGAGAATTCGACTCACATATGTAGTGTATGTTAATCATAGTATGGAAAATGAAGACTTGACTAGTTTTGTTACATCTATAATGAATTGTAGAAAGGACCTTGCATACATTGTTAGGCGGAGGGGATATAAACTTATACGACAGCTTCTTGGGGACTCGACGGATGGAAATGATGATGAAGCTGATGGCGTTCAGAAAGATATAGTGGCAGGTCAATATATGTTTCTTCTTGTTTAAGTGTGAAACATTATATGATACTTTATGCAACCGTTACTGATAGCCTCTCAATTATTTTAAAAGGTCAGGATCAAGACGTGAATGATGTGATTGAGGAATTCTCTTCCTTGAATGAAGTCTCAGTCTTGGAAAGTAATTCTGAAACTTTGGTTACTGATCATGTTCTGAAGCACGAGGATGATGGTGTTGATTTGCCTGCTGAATCTTTGGTGGACTCGCTTTTAAAGGATACGTCCTCAAGTAATTTGGAAGTTCATGGTGAACTGTTGTTGGATAATATGGAAGGCAATGGTCATGTGTCAAATGTTCCGATTGTTGAGAGTCATGTCAGTAGTTCGGAGATTAGTAAAGCCTTCAACCCTGATATACGAAGTTATGCACCGGTAGAAATTTACACTAATACATCATTGGTTATGATTGAAGAGTTATCCTTGCCGTTTGAATCTGATACTGATTGGTCCTCGGATAGAAAGGCCTTACATAGAGGTCAGGAGGGGGAGACTGACAATATGGAAGAAGAAGTTTCCTTGTCGACTAAGGCTTCAATTATGGAAGTGGAGGACCATTCTTGTTCAGATCTTGAAAAACACAACTCCGATGATGCGCCTGCACAACCTCCAGCAGATTTGTCCTTTGAGGAAAAGGTGATAAAATTTGTGAAGAATGGAGACCCAGATACGCTTGAAGGTCAGTTTCATTGAGTTGTCTTGTTTTTGAAGTTAACAATGTTTTATGTTGTTTAGTGATATATAGCATTTCTTATTAACTTGAGGAACTGTCATTGGTATTCATTTTGTGCTTGTTATTGCAAGAAATGCTTTATAGCATTAACGCTTTATGATATGCTTTCCTCTATGGAGTTGTGTCAATATTCAAATATGCTTACCTTTCATACTGTCTGTTACTACAATACAAGCATGTTCCACGTTTCATTCTTTTTTGGAATTTGTTTGGTTGCTTCTTTGAAATCTAATGAAGTACTTGGATTTACTTGATGCTCAGATTGCATCTATGGTGTATCTATTGAGAGTGATGCTGAAGAAATCAAGAGTAGCAAACAGTTTGGATATGCTGAAGAAGTTCAAGTACAAAGTCCTACTTCGGCGCAGGGAACTGATGCAACAGCCAAGTAAGTTTTATCTCCATACAGTTGATCCTGCTCTTGGGTAGTATTTTTACATCTGATCAAAGTGTCATTGCTGTGTATCGTAACTATATACCCCAATTGAACATGTTAAAATCTTTTGTGTAGCAGTAAGTTCTTACACTTTAATTTCTAATAGTTAGTTTCATGATAGAACCATGACTCTAGTCATCCCCTATGTTACAAGGGAATATCAACACTCTGAGTATGCTCCATCTTTCTGTATTCTGAGTATCAAAAGGGTGGGAAAAGACTGAGATGCATGTTTATACCATCTTATTTGTATAAGTATTATATTTACTTATTGAGAAGTTAGACGAGGGGATTTGGATCTGTGATCTGTAGTTTTCAAGCAGTTATAATCACAATATGTTGATTATGACTGGAACTGAAATGTTTATCTTCTGCATAGTAACCTCTATAGATGATTCACTGCAATGCTTTTGTTGGCATACTAGTGTTTATTGTACTCTTGAATTAACTTTTCGTTTCTGTTTATACATGTAGTGATGCTACTTCATTAGCTGATTCACGGAGTTCTTTACCTGACAACAATTTGGATGTTAGGGTCATTACTTATACTTGATTACTCAAACTTTCAATTTCACTAAGTGGTTTGTTTTGATAACTGAATTGATTATTGTGGTTCTGTTTACAGACAAGTGAAAAGGAGGAGCAACATGATATTAGTCGTCTCAAGTCCATTCTGGTACTATATTTATCCTTCTGTATCCATATTTTCTTGATATTCTGATAGTATATAGAGCTTTAAATGCGAAAAGTTATTCACAATTCGGATTGTATTCTGCTTCGTACTCAGCATCAGAAGGAGTTAGAATTGTCTCAGTTGAAAGAACAGATTGAGAAGGAACAGGTACATTAGTTACTTTGGTTGCAAGATGTTCCTTGCAGTATATTAGAAAAACTGAAAAGGTAAAAAGGGATTAACTGAGTGTTTGATCCAAGTATTTAATACTACATGCGTTAGTAGATCTTTGGATTATGCATTGCATATAGCACAAGTTTTTAGAACAATAGGGCATTGCTTGCAAGAGCTTGCTTGTTAGCAGAGTTTGATTATTATGCAATGCAAATAAATATGCTTGCTTTACTCTTTTTTTTTCTTTTTCTTAATCAGCATACTTCTATGGCAATAAATAAATCTTATTATTATGGATTTTACTTCGTCCTTTAGCATGCATTGTCGGTCTTGCAAGCCAACGCAGAAACAGCAATCAGCGAAGCACAAAAACTTATTCTCGAAAAAGATGCAGAGTTGCTTGCTGCTGAGGAAAATCTCTCAGGACTAGTGGAGGTATTGCATCTGCTATTTTGCTGGATATCTATCTTTTCTCAGAGCTTGGAAGTGGAGTGTGATGAACTCTTTGCAAATCAATGGCCAAGGAATCTTCTTTGATATTTCAGAGTTGCTTACTAAATCTCAACTTCTGCATGCTATAATAATTAGACTTTGATCTTACCACTGTTATATGAAAAAGATAACATCAGAGTTCCTCTCTGAGTTTCATCACTGCTGTTGTCTCTATTCATTGTTTGTTTATTTTTATTTCATGTATTGACTGATTGATATTCGTGACACCTCCTGATGAGAATAGTTTCCTAATTTTGTCAGGTTGAGATTCAGTATCATGGTGATGGTGAAATTGTGGAGGTGGCCGGTAGCTTCAATGGTTGGCATCATCAGATTAAGTTGGATCCACATCCACCATCCAGTATCATAGATCATCCTGGATCAAGGTCTTACATACTTTCTGTCTCCAAAATTTTCTGTATAATTTGGCATCACCCTTCTATATTTTCTTTTTCGCTGAATTCTTATTCTTCCTGAACAATTATCCTAGGGAGTTTGGCATATTATTATCCTTGTTTTTTTATCCTATTATTCTTTCGTTTAAACTGGCATCAGTTGTGAGGTTTTATCTTTTTGAGGATCCCACATCCTATGGCCTCAAGGGTTTTGCTTCCCTTGATTCATGTTGCTCTTGTGGAACGTTAGCAGTTTTATGATTTCAATTAGCTTTTACTTCTGTAAAAAAGTAATTTCATGTACTTGATGCTCACATTTTATGGTGGGATTGTTACTGATTTCTATATGTTCATGTTCATCCAGAAAATCCAGGCTGTGGTCAACAATGCTATGGCTTTATCCAGGAGTATATGAGGTATGCATACTTAGCAGCTTAAGGATATGAACCTTCTTTTTCTCTGAAATCGGTGTAGAAAAAAGAATACAAACCTTGACTAACTGTCTAAATGTGCTTTATGTTAACTGCAGATAAAATTCCTCGTTGATGGCCATTGGAATATTGACCCTCAAAGAGAAACAGTTACTAGGGGTACAATATGTAATAACATTCTCAGAGTTGACGGTTAAATGGATGTGAAGGAGGGGGCATTTATCTATCTACCACAGGGGTAAGTTAGTTATATGCATCTCAGTAGTCCTAAATATTTGGTTTAAATCCCATCAGGCAGAGCGGGCCTATAACTAATTTTTGCTGATAAAACAATTTAACATTTGAAAGTCAGGCCTGTTGAATGGAAGTAGAAAGCTAAGATGTGTTTTTCGATCATCCTGGTACCTAGTTGAGTTCTTCATGTCTGATGAGTTGCTGGCAAGGAAGCGGCTAAATTATCACTTGCTAGATATTTGGCCTATCTATGAGGGCAGAATCAAAATTGATGTTGAAGAAGTCTTTAGCCTGTGCCATCATGACCAATAAATCAAGTGGATACCACGGACAGACGAGGCACCCAGAATAACCACCATATTTATCTACAGCTGCCATGATCACTGTACAAAGTAGGAGCTATGAAATCTGATCCATGAAAATGTATATTCTGCCAGTCACCAGAGCTTCATTATGCTGTCAATTTTAGTTAAAGTCCGCATTCACGGTTGCAGAAACCTTGGTCCGGTGGACTTCTGCCGAACAGAGAATAAATTTTCAAGTGTTAGCATAACTTGAACTCTGACTTGATACAGATCCAGACGCATTTGAGTATATCAGTATTCAAAACCATATGATTCATGCACTTTCAGTTATATCTGGTTTCACGTATTTTCACCATAGCTGTAGATTTACTGTTCCCGTCGTGAATACCAGGTCCATGTTACATTACACCACTGCTGATTTAGATCATTGAAGATGGCCTCCCGAGTCTAATATAAGATATCAGATTGATAATCTATCTACACAACATATCAGATACCAAAACTGTTCTACTCTTGGAGACCAGTTGATCACCTGTCCGGCTGTCCCAGTTGATCACTGGAAAAGTCCCGAAAGAGATAGGTGCGTGTTGAAACCCCGTAGAAAGGTCATTACCCGTTACTGTGTCCTTCACCTCCATCCCTTACATAGGACTGAGAACTGGCAGGCGTGTCTCCTTAGGGCTGTCATTTGGTTTGGTAAATACCAAACCGATTGAAAACCGATCGAATATTTTCGTTTTAATAAATCAAAACTTGGTAATTGAAATCGAAATAACTGAAACCGAAAAATACTGAAAAAATTGGTTTGGTTTTTGGTAAATACCGAATTTACCAAAATTTTAATTATTTAAACACTTATATTTGTAAATAATGTTAACCACTTTGATCTGAGCACACGCGTTACTCAAAATATGTATTTTTTCTACCTTAGCCGTTTTTCACTATACTGATCATATCTTATTTCACATGAGTATCAAAAATTTTGCTTCCTCCATACAATTGGTTCACAAAGATCTACACTTACAAATAACATACTAAACAAGTTATATCACATTAGTAGGCATGTTATGGTTTCTAACACTGAAATTTATAAAATCAAAATTTGTTCATTCGATTTGGTCATTATACTTGAATACGACTATGGAACAAATTTCATTTATTTTCGACAATGTTTAGAACTTGATCAATGCGCTCAACCTTAATATGATATCACTTATTACATGAAAACACTATTATTTAGCCCTTTATATCTTATTTTGACAGATACTTCCTCTCATAACCTCTCGTATGAATAAGAAGAAATGTTTTGGTATAAAAATATTAGGAAATTTATGTTCTAATGATATAATGGCTCCTCATACGGAATCATAAGAATAAATAATGTTAACTGATTTGATCAAGACCTAAACGTTACAGACAATATGTAATTTTTATATCATAGTTATTTTCACCATATTGATCATATCTTATTTAATAATATTTTCAGAAATTATGCATACTCTATACGCTTGGTTCACAAAGATGTACACTTGTATATAATTAACCTACTAAACAAGTTATACCATATTAGTAGACACGTTATGGTGTCATTGACTATATTTTCAAAAAATTTGTTTCCTCTATTGTTTCGTTATATTTAAAAATATATTTGTTGTAAAGTTTGGTAATACCGAAAACCGAAATACCGAATTTGGTTAGATTCATCTCATAACAAAAAAAGTTGGTTGGTTTTTGGTAGTCATATTTCATTACCGAAAGGTTTGGTTTTAAAGTTAATAACACTCATTACGGATTCACACCGACCGAATGGCAAACCTACTCCTTCCTCACCTTTCCCCATTACTCTATCTTCACTGACCTTAATTCCTTGAGTTTGTTCTCTTGGTATCACTCACTCTATCAAGTCTTGTCTACTCCACTTCACAGAACCACACTCTTCCTAAATGGCCATGGTCACTGCCTCTGCTCATTCTTCTCTCAAGCTTTCCTCTCCTTTACTACGCGCCTCTGCATTTCCCACTACAGCTTCCTCCAAATGCTTCTTCCCTTCTTCGTTGGAGCCTTCGGTATCTTTCGCTAGAAGAAGAGCTCTCTTCTCTCCGTCAGTGATAAAAAGCTAAGTCAGTCAACATGTTGACTGTGCTGAAGAGGCTGAGCAGCTGCAAGTGGGGAAGCCCAGTGAGACCCTCTTGTACTCCAATCTTCTGCCTCTGCTGCTTTTAGCTGCTCTTCCTGGAGTCTCTACTCTTTTCCATTGTTGACGAGTTAATGACTTTACTATGTCTGCCATTCATGACTAAATGGTGCTATTTTTGCCACATCCAAGTCTTGCGTTTCATTTGGTGTATTTCTGTTTGGCATAGTCTTAGGGGAACCTATAAAACGAGGATAAATGTATACAATTCATAAACGAGGTGACTACTATGTAAATTTTTGTGGGTTTTTAGTCTTTGGAAATTGAGAGTTCCATTTCATCCACCTATGAAGGGATGGTGAATCTATCACTTGTTAATGGGGTTAAGAGATTCCCACATTAATAAAGGATAGGGATAGCTTACTTTACCTGAAGGTTCTGACAATTTGGCTGTAACTACCAAACTTCTTGGGAATACTCTCTGGATATTGTAGATAGTTTCTTCATTTTGGAATTAACTCCAGCTTTCAATTATTGTTCACAGTTGCTTGAGTCTGGACAGAAGTTTTTAACCTATGAAAGTGGTATTTCCCCAATTTACTGCATATGTTGTATGTTTGTAAAGGATAAATAGCAGGCTTCTTATCAGATCGAAATGATTAGAAATTTTAGATTAAATTGGTCATGTTACTGTTTTTGATACTCATAATGATCCTTTCAGCTGGTGCGGTGACATCTTTATTTGAGCCTTTCGTCGAGCTTGTCAAAATACGGGGTCTTCCTGGCTGGCTAGTGCATTGGGGTCATCCAGGCAATATGGTATACCTCTCATTAATGGTATCCTGTGCATAAGAATTTTATCGGCAGTTTGCTTGACATTATTGTCTAGGATCATGCTGTGTATGTAGGCTGTTGTTCTCTTTACAATGGGTGGCTATGGATCATATCTTGGCTACCGGATACGATATTCTGATGAAATCACAACTAACTGCAGCATTTATGTAGTAACTGAAACTAGATATGTTGTGCTCATGATATATTGTGATAATCTCAGGAGGAGAAAGCCAAGGCCAAAGACTTGCACCCCAGTGTTTTCAAAGGCGAACTGAGGCGGCGCTGGGGCGCGCCTTAGGGCGGAGCGACGGGAAAACGCCTCGCCGGATGTTTCGCCGCGACGCGGCTGGAAAAGCGACCGCCGGAGCGACGAGGCGGCGCGGGGCGGGGCGAGACGAGGCGCGCTGCAGAATTTTTTTTTTTTTTTGGTTTTTCCGCGTCAAAACGACGTCGTTTTGGTTTTGTTTTTCTGTTTTTTTTTTCGCGTCAAAACGACGCCGTTTTGTTTTGTTTTTCCAAAACGACGCCGTTTTGGTCGTTTCCTTCGATTAAACCCTGCGTCTCTTCTCTGCCTCCATCTCTTCTCTCTGCCTCCATCTGTTCGCTCTCCATCTGTTCCCTGCGTCTCTTCTCTCTGTCTCGTCTCTTCTCTCTGCCTCCATCTCTTCTCTCTGCCTCCATCTGTTCGCTCTGTCTCGTCCACCACCCAAATCCGCCACGATCCTATTCGAACTCGAGCTCGAGCTCTCCCTGCCTCCTCTTATTCCCATCACCCCCACAACACCAACCGCCCCATCACTTCCTCCTCCGCCTCGAGCGCAACATCACTGCCTCCTCCGCCACATCACTCTCATCCCAACATCGCATCTAATCACCTCCTCCCAATCCGACCGCAATTGCAGCAACCTCCAGGTTTGTCTTCTCAATCCTCTCTTCTTAATTTTACTGTTAGATTAGTGCCTGTACTAGATTGAAGGTTCGGTAATGATTATGCAGAATTGCAGATTAGTGCCTGTACTAGATGCAGTGTAACTAGTGTAACTGAAATGTTTGTTTGTTATTGAGATTATATATATATATAATGAATTTATGTATTGAGATTATATATATATATATAATGAATTTATTTATTATTTGTTGGAAAGGCGGTCGCCCCGTGCCTCAAGGCTTTCGCCTCGCGGGGCTTCCACAATTCGCCTTCGCCTTCGCTTTCGCCTTTGAAAACATTGTTGCACCCCAAGCTTCTAGCTGGGATGTTTTTATTCTTTGCTGCTGGAGCAACTGGTGGAGTAACAGCTCTTCTCACCTCTGACAAACCAATTTTTGAGAGGTACTTTCAGAAATCATGTTTATTTACTCAGTTTCGTTTTATTTTCTTCCTTAGTCAATTTGTAACCAAGGAACTATCTATTCCTGCAGCTTTCATGCTGTCACTGGATTTATTGGCCTTGGTCTCTTAACCATTCAGACAATTTTACCTTCTTTTTTTGAGGTAAACTTCATTCTTGAAAACTTTGTCTTCCATTTATTTCCTATATGAGATGTATCTTACCATTTTGTGTTTATTCCTTTATGTTTCATTTTCTTTTCCAGGGTAATCCCAACTTGAGAAGTGTTCATGGGATCTTGGGAACTGGGATAATGACATTGTTTGTTGTTCATGCTGCCCTTGGACTTCAACTTGGTCTAAGCTTCTAGATCCTCTTCATGCCTAGCTAGACTTGTTGGACTTTCTTCTATTCTTTTAGATGATTAGCCTTTATATGTATACCCTTCAAATTTGGACACCAATTGAGTAGAAAAAGCAGCAAAACAAGTAGGATTAATTTGTGTAATTCGGCTGAGAAAAATCCATCATGAAATTGTTATCCAAATAGAATTATGATGTTATGCCCACATTATTCGTCAAGCTAAGATTGTGGAGAATATGGAATACAATTGAACAAGAAAACATTTCTTTAAACTGGATTGGTGGATTCATCAGCTCCATCTATAGAGGGAAACAGAATATATAGATGCAATGCATGTGTGTGTAGCTAGCTTGGTATACTTCCCCATCCAACTTTCTATCTATCAACTATCGTATGAATGTCTGAAACTCATGCATCTGACCGGTTCCGATCGCTCACAGTCGCTCTCTGCTGATCAGTATATATACTAATGGTAATTAACATATATGTTGCATGAATTATTAGTTTTTCTAGTTAAATTGTTTTTGCATGTTTTTATTCTGTTGTTGCTAGATACTAGACTGTGAAGATAAGTAAATTCGATCGAAAAGTGCTGCAAAAATTAAAATCCTCACCAAAACCATTGACACGGACGTGTTTAGCGGAACAGCCCTATATATATATATATATATAAGCACATTGGTCTGGAACTAGCTACGTACTTCCAGTAAATTTTATACCAGGATCCTTTCGGTTAGAGTTGATTGAGATTAATGTTCCGATTCATTCCAGAGTTCTGACGGATCCTTTGGCCGTGTAGCTTTAAAATTTGGTCCTTACGGAGGCAAGGGAGGCGACACTTGGGATGACGGAGTATACTCGGCGGTGAGAAAGATACACATAGTTTACGATGCAACTGCCGTTTATGGGATCCAGACTGAATATGAGAGTGCCGGAGAGTCCATATGGTCAGCAATTCATGCTCCGAAGAGAGCCGATTACAATGCATCCATAGGCAGTGTTAGTCCACCTCCTCCCTAGCTCTCATTCAATTAAAATTACCAACTTGATGAATAACTAATTTACTTTCAGTCTTGTTACAGGTGGGGCTTGATTATCCAGACGAATATCTGATCGGAATTTTCGGAGGTCATTCATCGGAACGGTTCATACCAACCTACACTGCCTTGCTTACTTTCAAGAGCAACAAGAGTGAGTACGGAGCATTTGGACTGACCTACCCGTACCCCATGAACAATTTCGCAATCCATGTCCCAGGGTACAAGATTGTTGGACTTCATGGCAGGTATGACAATTGGTTTTGGTTTTGGTTTTGTACCATGGGAGCTTACCTGAAGCCTATTATTGATCATCATCTGGTACGGCCTACCAAGTCTACAAATATCAACGTTTCTGGTCAATATCTATAACAGTGCATACTACGCCAAAAAAAATCTATAACAATGCATCAGCTCAACAAACAACGAATCATCACTCTGCGCCGCTGGAGAGTGAGCAGCAACGACCACAGTCACCCCATCCACGTTCTGATCAAACCATGCCCACAGTTATGATTCAGATTCAGATTCAGATTCAGATTCAGATTCAGTTTCAGATTCAGGTCGCAGATGTTTCTTGTCAATCGTGAAACTAGAAACTTTTTCCTTAAGGAAGTGAAATAGGCCCAAAAAATGATAATTTTTTTTATAATAAAAATGTACTTTGTGTCATAAAAGAAAAATTAAATTCAAAGAAGGGAAACGTACGCAATTAAGTATTTTCACTCGACCGTTGTGAATTGATCCCGCTCAAGGCCTAGGGGCAATGTTTGAGCCCAATTAATATTGGGTCTGGAACTAAGTAATTAATAGTTTTGGACAACATTTAGGTCAATACTAGTGGCCTAAAAAAAAGCTTTGACGGGTTCGGCTCAAGGTAGAATTGGCAGGCGAAACGTTGTCCTATATGGCAAAGTCATTTCGCGTATGTTGGAGGGACTTTAGTAAATGAGTTCGCATCGGAGACTAGTAAGTTTTCAATGAGCGGTAGGTCAATATTAATAACCTAGGCGAATTCTATTTATAACTAAAGCCATGATATTCCAGTTGTTGTATTGCTAGGAAGAATGAGTCCTTATGCAATTGCAATAGTCGAAACTCATTTGAATTGGTTAATGTTTGTATCCTTATCAGGTTATTCAGGCTAATATATAAAGAGGATTTGGGATCAGACTAACACACACATTTTACACAAAAACAATCAAACAACCATTTATAAACAACAGCTTCCAGCTACACGTAAAGCAACAGGGCTCGACCCCATCGAACTACGATCTGACGCTAAATCCTCGCTCACGCCTTAGCAAAAGACCAAATTGGTTCCTCAGAACCACTCTCGGTGCGCAGCTCAAGCTCTAGCGGCGTTCCGCTTCCATTCCCTATGATAGCTCTGCTCGTCTCACTTGAGTATTGATAGAGAGTAGAGGACTACTCATAAATTAATTATTCCTCTAAGGTGACGCCTGTGACCTACGATTGTCTGACGCGAAGCTAGGTGGTACACATACTCATTCTCTTTTGCATCTGTGTGGTGGCACGCCCCGTGAACTTCTTCTTCTTCCTACTTTCTTTGTAATTTACTTTGTACCGCGGTTACCTGCAATTCTTTGTACTACTTTCATCTGAGCTTGGAACGAGGCCAAAACAATAATATTACTTGACACCGGGGGATCATCAAAACCCTGGGTTACAAGATTAATATGACTCAGATTCTCGGATGTCGCATCCTGGGGACTATTCTCGGTCCCGGAACACGACGGTAACCGCCGTAATCCCGATCTAGCGAGTAATCAATACGTCTTTCGACGTATTGATGACCCTCCGGACCGAAACCACAAGGCTATAAATGAAACATACAACGCATGAATAATAATATGAATGTCAAATACGGAATGACAAATACACAGAGTAGCATACAAATGTTTTACAAGCGGAAGATAATGGAAAAATACCCGAGACAGAAATAGTACAAGAAAAAGTCTCGAAACAATGAGCCCGAAAAGTGTCTCAAAGTATCCAACAGAATAACATCAGAAATACGGAAATCAAGAAACATGGAAACCACACCAGAATGGGAGTCCTCGAAATCGGAAGTGCACGATAACCGTCGACGCTCCGCGATCTAGTCCAGCTCCTCTAGTGATGGGTGCTGTAGACCTGAAAAGATGTAGAGGTGAGCAACTCGTCCTCGCTAACCCAAATGGGGCCAAAGCCATCCAAGTCGGGGTTTAAAACCCATGAGAAAATATTTCGTATATATATATATATGTAGGTACTCGTAAGTACGAAAGAGCATGTGGAAATGTAAATGCACGCCACGCACACAAAGCTCGGTAAAATATGGGACCACACATGAAAGAACTTTCTGGATCTGAGCGGCCGAAATCCCGGGTTTGTCTTCACTGCAAACCGGGGCCAACTATCTAAGCGCCCGAGTGCGCAGAATAGCGAGAGCGTCCATTTCCAGCTAACGCCCAACAAATAGCAGACCACACTTACGTCACGTTTTACTCTGTACGAGACGAGCGTAAGCGGGATAAATGAATAAAATAAACAGGGCATAGCCCCTCCGGAGGTTTACGGTCATCGACACTGCAGGAGTACTAGAATACTAGGTCCCGTCGCTCTCAGGCCAAGCACCGGAAATCAGGACGACGGTACTACTTTTCGATCAAAAACTCACACACACACACACCAAGTGCTATAAGAAGCGTGTGGTCAAGCTTAAAACAATGCAACAGTATTTTATAAGTATAAAGTGAAAGAGCCGCCGACCCAAGAGGGTTTCGGCTCACCCATTGGGCGTGCTCCCCCTACTACCTGGTATGACGGTACAGCTGGCTGCGCTCCAACTCCTGGTCCTCCTGAAGCCTGCGTAGACGAGCTCCTGAGTCTGTGGGTGAGATAACAATGATAGTCAGGTATAAGTAATTCGAGGATCTGCTATCTACGACTAAGACTTGATAAACATTCTTTGTTTATCTTTCTGACACTAGGGTTTGACTTGTTTGACACTCCGATTCTCGAACCGGTGAGAAATCGGGATTATTTCTTATTCAGTACTTACGTCGTTTTTGCCACGTTTATAAACTAAAAGTCTTTAAAACGTTTAACCGTAGTGTTCGAAAACGTAAAATAGGTGTTCTACGGTATAAGTTAAAAGTCAACTTTGAAATAGTAAAAGTCAACGATCAACAGTAAAGTCAACGGTCAAAAAGTCAACGGTCAAAAAGTCAACCGCCAAAAAGTCAACGGTCAAAAGTCAACAAGTTAAAGTCAAAAGGTCAACGGTCAAAAGTCAACCGGTCAAAGTCAACCGTAAAAGTAAAACTGTAAAAGTAAATCTGTAAAAGTAAAAGTAAACAGTAAAAGTAAACAGTAAACAGTAACTGTAATTATTTCAAACAGTCAGGGGCAAATTGGTAACTCTACCCCTGGGTAAATGGTAAAAGTAAAACTGACACGGTAAAAACCAGAGTTTTTACCGTGCCGGTTTCCGATCGACTGTGCCGCCGGATTTGGCCGGTTTTCCGGCCAAATCGAGCCTTCTGATCTCTTTCAACACCTTCAACACAACCTAAGCTACCCAACAAAGCTTCAAACAGAAGAAAAGAGCAAGATCTATACCTCAAGCTTCCTCCCTGGGTTTTTCCGGTGAAACCTCCTCCGGCGGAGCTCCGCTGGTCTCCTCCTTGTTCCTGGGCAGCTCCTGGTGGCGCCTGGGAGTTGCCTGGCTCCTCAAAAGTGCTGGTATGCTTCGATCTGCCCTGTACAGTGTTTCCAAACTTTCCTCCTCGGCTGGGCGGCGCTGGCGGCGGCGCTGGCGTCGCTGGTGGTCTGGTTGAGGTCGCCGGGGCGAGGCGAGGCGGATGGAGGCGGCGGTGAGGCACGACGCGGGCTGGTGGAGGTGCAGCTGAGCTGCTGGGTCGAAGAGGAAGGAGAGAGAAGCTCTTTCTGTTTCGGGAGAGAACCGAAATGGAAAGGGAAGAAAAAGGGGAAAGTGAGGAGAAAAGGAAAGGTGAGGGGAAAAGAGAAAGAGATTGGGTTTTTAAAGATAAACGAGTGGCCACGATTCGTCGATCGAATCAACGGCCACGATTTAATCCCAACTCCCAAAATAATTTCAAATCCATTTTCAAAAATTCATTTCAAATCACCAAACATCAAATTTAAACGTAAAAGTCGTACGAAAAATACGTGAAGTGCCGGAAAATATTCCGTAAATACTTTCACGCATGTGGCGACGTGTCTTAACGTAAAGACGTTAGACGAAATTGACGACGTACTGAAAAGTAATCGGAATTAAACCCTAAGTGTGTCGGAAAAATTAAATTAAAATTTCGGGGTCTCACACTCTACCCCCCTTATATTGAATTTCGTCCTCGAAATTTACCTGACATCATAAGAGGTGTGGGTGAGCCTGCCGCATGACTGACTCAAGCTCCCAAGTAGCCTCTTCCTCACTATGGTGATCCCACTGCACTTTCACCACTGGAACCTCACGGTTCCTGAGCTTCCTCACATCACGATCCAAGATGCGGTACGGTCTTTTCTCGTAAGAAGCATCGCTGCGCAGCTGTACATCAGTCCAAATAACATTCTGTGGGGCTCCCGGTGGGCTCTTCCGTAACTGTGAGATGTGAAACACGTCATGTATATGCTGCAGTCGTGGTGGCAGGTGAATCCGGTATGCAACGGATCCAACTCTCTGGGCTATCTGGAAGGGCCCTACAAACCTTGGGGCCAACTTCCCCTTAACCCCAAATCGTCTAACTCCCTTGCGGGGACTGACTTTCAAGTACACAAAGTCTCCCACTGCAAACTCAAGGGGTGTCCGACGTGTATCTACATACGACTTGCTCCTACTCTGGGCTGCTCTAAGCCTCTCCTAGACAATCAGAAGTTTCTCTGAAGTCTCCTGTATCACATCAGGACCAAGTAGAACCCTGTCCTCTCTGTCCAACCAACACGTAGGGGATCTACATGGTCGACCATACAATGCCTCGAATGGAGCCATACCAATGCTGCGGTGGTAGCTATTATTGTAGGCAAACTCTGCAAGTGACAGGCACTCATGCCACTTTTCACCAAAATCAACTATGCAGGATCGAAGCATGTCCTCTAAGGTACGGATCGTACGCTCGGACTGTCCATCTGTCTGAGGATGATATGCTGAACTCAAGTGCAACTCGGTACCCAACTCTTTCTGCAATGACTTCCAGAGCTTGGAAGTAAAACGTGGGTCACGGTCTGAGATGATGCTCTTCGGTATCCCATGAAGTCTGATCACCTCACTAATGTACAGATCTGCAAAGTACTGTGTACGTGAGCTCATCTTGACAGGTAGAAAGTGTGCAGATTTCGTCAACCTGTCAACTATCACCCATATCCCATCATGACCTTCCCGTGAACGGGGTAGGCCGGTGACGAAATCTATGGTGATATGGTCCCACTTCCACTGTGGAACTGCCAAAAGCTCAAGAAGTCCTGCTGGATGTCTGTTCTCTGCCTTTACTTGCCTGCACACGTCACATCTAGATACATACTCCCCAATACTCTGCTTCATGCCCTTCCACCAAAACTGGCGCTTCATGTCCTGATACATCTTTGTGGCTCCTGGATGCATGGTGAAACTAGTCCGGTGTGACTCCTCCAACACTAGTTTCCGGATGTAATCATCACTTGGGACAAAGACACGTCCCTTGTACCTGATAAGTCCATCATCACTGACACTCCATTTGTTGTCGGCTTCACCTGAGTAGACCTGAGCTCGAACCAAGTGGCTCTCTGGATCATTCCACTGATACTCCCCCACCTGCTGTAGGATGTGGGGCCTGAGTGACACACTAGCCAAGAATCCGTGAGAATCCCCAAACCGTACGTCCAAGTCATAATCCTCCAGCGTCTCCAAAGCTTCCATGCGAGAGAGGAAAATACTCGCAAGCTCATACCTCGGCTTCCTGCTCAAGGCATCGGCAACAACATTTGCTTTGCCTGGATGGTATCGTAGGGTGAACTCATAATCCGTAAGATACTCCATCCATCTCCGCTGCCGTAGATTAAGATCACGCTGGGTGAAGATGTACTGTAGGCTCTTGTGATCCGTGTAGATCTCAAAGGTGGCTCCGTAGAGATAACACCTCCAGATCTTCAGAGCATGTACAACAGCTGCCAACTCCAAATCATGTGTAGGATAGTTCTTCTCATGTGGCTTCAACTGTCTAGAGCCATAACAAACTACCCCACCATTTTGCATCAGCACACAACCTAAACCAGTCCCTGAAGCGTCCGTATACACTTGGTACGGATCTACACTATTGGGGAGAACGAGGACTGGGGCTGTGGTCAACCGGTTCTTCAACTCTGCAAAGGCCTCTTCACATGCGTCACTCCACTCAAACTTGACTCCTTTCTTTGTCAAGTTGGTTAGTGGCGTGGCAATCATTGAGAAGTCCTGCACAAACCGACGATAATATCCAGCTAAACCAAGGAAACTCCTCACTTCTGTAACATTCCGAGGATGTTCCCAATCTAAAACTGCCTCAATCTTTGAAGGATCCACTGACAAGCCTGCAGCTGAGACTACATGCCCAAGAAACTGCACCTCTGAAAGCCAAAACTCGCACTTTGACTTCTTGGCGAAAAGCTGATGATTCCACAAAGTCTGGAGAATGGTGTGAAGATGATACTCATGCTCTGCTTGGGTCTTGGAGTAGACTAAGATGTCGTCAATGAACACGATCACAAACTGATCCAGGTAAGGTCGGAAGACTCTGTTCATGAGATCCATGAAAGCTGCGGGAGCATTCGTCAACCCGAACGACATGACAAGGAACTCGAAGTGCCCGTAGCGTGTACGGAAAGCTGTCTTCTCTATGTCACTATCCCGTACCCGAAGCTGATGATAACCGGACCTCAGATCAATCTTAGAAAAGAACTGAGCTCCTGCAAGCTGATTGAACAAATCATCAATCCTCGGAAGTGGGTACTTATTCTTCACAGTGACACTGTTCAACTTCCGATAATCTATACAGAGCCGAAGGGTCCCATCATGTTTTCTGGCAAACAACACCGGTGCTCCCCACGGTGATGAACTATACCTGATAAAACCCTTGCTCATAAGATCTTCCAACTGAAGCTTCAACTCTTGCAACTCTGCTGGTGCCATACGGTAAGGTGGAATCGAAATCGGCGTGGCTCCTGGAACCAACTCGATCTGAAACTCTACCTCCCGATGTGGCGGTAATCCTGGTAAATCTTCAGGAAATACTCCGGGATACTCATCAACTACCGGAATGTATCTGTCCCCACTAGATCCATCTGTCTCCTTTGACGATCTCACAATGCTGTAGCAAGTCAAAGTCCTCCTCCCACGAAAACATGGTCGCAAGAGTGGACTCGGCTGTGTGAGTCGCTCATCCATTCTGATCACCATAACCTTGTCCTTGCCTGGAGTCCTCACTGTGACTGTCCTCTTCTCACAGTCTATGAGAGCTCGATACTTCTCCAACCAATCCATCTCAAGTATCAAATCATACCCATCAATGTCTAACGGGTAAAGATCTGCTAGTAACTTTCCTTCGTTAACCAGCAGCTGACACTTGCGAAAGATCCTGTCTGTAGCTGCCCCCACTCCAAGGGCAGAACTAAAACAATATGTGCTACCCGTGGACTCAGACTCTAGTCCCAAAGCATCCGCAAACCAAGTGGCAATAAAAGAATGAGAAGCTCCTGTGTCAAACAATACTCTAGCCTCGGAGTTAGAAACAATGATCGTACCAACTAAAGCTGTCGAGGCGTCCAGAGCTAGCTGACCCCCTGCAAAAGCATAAACCTGTCCACGTCCCTTAGCACTGCGTCCACTCCGGCCTCTAGTACGTGAACTCTGGCTGGCCTGACTGCCCTGACTCGGGACAGGCTGCTGCTGAGGTGCCTGAGGGTACGACTGCTGTGCATAGCCCTGCTGGTACTGCTGCTGCTGAGGAACCTGGGAGTAAGACTGCTGCTGCGATCCCTACTGATACTGCTGCTGACCCTATGGCTGGATACGGCTAGAAGAACCTGAAGCTAAAGCCGTACCAAGGTCTCTGTTGGGGCAACGCCAACGGGTATGTCCTACCTGACCGCACTCATAACAGGTATAGGGCCCTGACCGGCCTCTTGAGGACCCACTGCCGCTACTGCCAGCACTGACGTTTCCGCCAAAAGGTCTCCTGTTGTTCCTCTTGGTCATCTTCCTGTCTCTGCTCCAAGAGTGGGATCTACTGCCATACTCATCTCTGCCCTGAGGAAAAGTCGCCTGGTCAGCCTCAATCTTGTAGGCTGTGCTCACAATCTCCCGGTAAGTGCGAGTGGTGTTGGAAAGCAACTCGCGGCGAATAGAATCCCGAAGACCAAACTCGAATCTCTGGGCCTTCACCTTCTCGGTGAGGCCTAGGACATACTTCTGCAGCGAAGTAAACCGCACCACGTACTCGTGGACTGTCAAGCTCCCCTGTGTAAAGCTGAAGAACTCGCCCATCTTCTGGTCCCTCAAGACCGGGGGAAAGTACTGCTCGTAGAACAACTCCTCAAACTGATCCCAGGTCATCTGATCAGGATCATGGCGGTCTGCAACGGTGTCCCACCAACTATCAACCTCTCCTGTGAGGCAGTGGACTGCAAAAGCTACTCGGTACTCAATAGGGGTATTGACCGTCCCCTGCAGCTTCTTGATATGCTTGAGCCAGATCTCAGCATCTACGGCCTCTGTAAGACCGGTGAAGTTAGGTGGCCTAACTTTCAGAAAGGTCGCCAAGCAGTTGGACCTCCTCTCCAACTCCAAGTCCTGCGGAGTAGGAGGTGGAACATTTCCCATGGCTCGGAACGCTCGTGTGACCTCATCCACCTCGCGGCGAGGCGGCATCGTGACTGACTGAAAAGAAACAAGGATTAGTCATCGAAACAATGTCCAATGAATAAAGATAATGAGGATGTCAACTACTGGAACATGAATGAACTTTTGACTTCCGTATGAAGGAATACATCATGAGATCATGCAATGACGTCAGCATCGCACACAAATAACTCGAAGTATACGACTCGAAGAAAACAAACTGGTCGTACACTAATGACATGGAAGGTACCAAAACGAAGCTCTGATACCAAGTAATTACTGTCGCATCCCGGGGACTATTCTCGGTCCCGGAACACGACGGTAACCGCCGTAATCCCGATCTAGCGAGTAATCAATACGTCTTTCGACGTATTGATGACCCTCCGGACCGAAACCACAAGGCTATGAATGAAGCATACAACGCATGAATAATAATATGAATGTCAAATACGGAATGACAAATACACAGAGTAGCATACAAATGTTTTACAAGCGGAAGATAATGGAAAAATACCCGAGACAGAAATAGTACAAGAAAAAGTCTCGAAACAATGAGCCCGAAAAGTGTCTCAAAGTATCCAACAGAATAACATTAGAAATACGGAAATCAAGAAACATGGAAACCACACCAGAATGGGAGTCCTCGAAATCAGAAGTGCACGATAACCGTCAACGCTCCGCGATCTAGTCCAGCTCCTCTAGTGATGGGTGCTGTAGACCTGAAAAGATGTAGAGGTGAGCAACTCGTCCTCGCTAACCCAAATGGGGCCAAAGCCATCCAAGTCGGGGTTTAAAACCCATGAGAAAACATTTCGTATATATATATATATATGTAGGTACTCGTAAGTACGAAAGAGCATGTGGAAATGTAAATGCACGCCACGCACACAAAGCTCGGTAAAATATGGGACCACACATGAAAGAACTTTCTGGATCTGAGCGGCCGAAATCCCGGGTTTGTCTTCACTGCAAACCGGGGCCAACTATCTAAGCGCCCGAGTGCGCAGAATAGCGAGAGCGTCCATTTCCAGCTAACGCCCAACAAATAGCAGACCACACTTACGTCACGTTTTACTCTGTACGAGACGAGCGTAAGCGGGATAAATGAATAAAATAAACAGGGCATAGCCCCTCCGGAGGTTTACGGTCATCGACACAGCAGGAGTGCTAGAATACTAGGTCCCGTCGATCTCAGGCCAAGCACCGGAAATCAGGACGACGGTACTACTTTTCGATCCAAAACTCACACACACACACACACACACACCAAGTGCTATAAGAAGCGTGTGGTCAAGCTTAAAACAATGCAACAGTATTTTATAAGTATAAAGTGAAAGAGCCGCCGACCCAAGAGGGTTTCGGCTCACCCATTGGGCGTGCTCCCCCTACTACCTGGTATGACGGTACAGCTGGCTGCGCTCCAACTCCTGGTCCTCCTGAAGCCTGCGTAGACGAGCTCCTGAGTCTGTGGGTGAGATAACAATGATAGTCAGGTATAAGTAATTCGAGGATCTACTATCTACGACTAAGACTTGATAAACATTCTTTGTTTATCTTTCTGACACTAGGGTTTGACTTGTTTGACACTCCGATTCTCGAACCGGCGAGAAATCAGGATTATTTCTTATTCAGTACTTACGTCGTTTTTGCCACGTTTATAAACTAAAAGTCTTTAAAACGTTTAACCGTAGTGTTCGAAAACGTAAAATAGGTGTTCTACGGTATAAGTTAAAAGTCAACTGTGAAATAGTAAAAGTCAACGGTCAACAGTAAAGTCAACGGTCAACGGTCAAAAAGTCAACCGTCAAAAAGTCAACGGTCAAAAGTCAACCTGTCAAAATCAAAAAGTCAACGGTCAAAAGTCAACCGGTCAAAGTCAAATAGTCAACCGGTCAAAGTAAACAGTAAAAGTAAAACTGTAAAAGTAAATCTGTAACAGTAAAAGTAAACAGTAAAACAGTAAAAGTATAGGGAAAGAGAAAGAGATAGGGTTTTTAAAGATAAACGAGTGGCCACGATTCGTCGATCGAATCAACGGCCACGATTTAATCCCAACTCCCAAAATAATTTCAAAACCAAATCCATTTTCGAAAATTCATTTCAAATCACCAAACATCGAATTTAAACGTAAAAGTCGTACGAAAAATACGTGAAGTGCCGGAAAATATTCCGTAAATACTTTCACGCATGTGGCGACGTGTCTTAACGTAAAGACGTTAGACGAAATTGACGACGTACTGAAAAGTAATCGGAATTAAACCCTAAGTGTGTCGGAAAAATTAAATTAAAATTTCAGGGTCTCACATCGGAGAAAGCATCTTGAATATTAGTATGAGTCTCCTCATTAGAAGTAATTTGTTTTGAAAGTAAGGATAATTGTTTGGCTATTAAAATTATATTTTATTAAACAATCATTGATCTTTTCACTATCATCAATTTAATGATTTTATTTGTCGTTTATTTGTAATATAGAGATGAAGACATAAATTGAACTTTATTTTTAAACTAATTTAAAATGACAATTTTGTTAGATATAAAATTTATCTAGAAATTTTATATGTTTTGTGTGCCTCACTAGTCAACACATTTGAATTTCTGGCTCTGCCACTAATCAACGATGATGTTTGCTAGGATTTTTTCATATACATACATTTTATGATACATGCATTTACAGACATGACACAAAATTTGTTATAGTCTTGGGTATAGTTGTATTAGTAATTTACTTCAATTATATATAAGTTTGTAAAACAAATGTAATAATTTTTTTTGTTAATGTTGTAACTTATTCAATGAACCCACACACTATTTGTGTTCTTTTCTAAAGAACATAAGAAAAAAGTCAGAATGTCAGATGTAAGTAGCGATTCTGGCTCCGTCTATTCTCAACGTCCTTTATATAACACACGCAACCCTCTCCCCATCTTTCATTTTCCTTCATTCAACCTTCTCATCATTCGTCTCCCTCGGACGCATCAACAAGGTCAGTCCCTCCTTCATCAACTTTACTTGTTCTTGTTGTTTATTTTCATTGCGCTATAATAGATCTCAATCTGATGAATGTGATGCACGTCTGATCTCAACTTCTCATTTACTATTGAGGCTTCAGTTGTTTCATTTACTATTGATGAATATCTGTATTTGATTGTTGGATACCTTCAAGAACGTACTGCGGTGCTTCATACGATCTGAATTTCTGGTTATGATAATAGGATTTTTGTCGATGATAAATACAATATTAGGGATTTTTGTCGAAATAAATAAATAAATATGATATTAGGGTTCATCTTTTCAATCTGTGAGTGGTACTGATGATTAATCATTCTTTGGGTTTCGTGTTTTGATTTTATAGATGAGGTCCTAATTAGTTAATTCACGTATAATACGTATACATGTATATCTTTTAAAAAAACGCTTGTTTTTTTTGTTTTTTTAAGATACAGAATAATACGTGTTTTTACACCAAATGTATGATATTCGTATTATTTACGTACACGTATTTTATAATTAAAAAACTGAAATTATAAATTTTTTAATTTTTTAGAATAAAATATTTATTCCTTTACACTATTTCATAATCATGTTGTGCATCTTTTGGACTCTAGCTCTACTATACTATAGACTCAGTTAATTAAGAGTTTATTTATTTATAATTAATTAAAAATTTAAAGGTGTAAAATTCTCTCTAATAGTGATATATATTAAAAAAATAGCATAAAAATGTACTCAAATTTTTACGTACGTATTCTTTTTTGTATCTCATTTTAAACACGTACGCATCATATCTTTAAATTAGCCGAATCTGTATTTTATGGCCGAATTTTTAAAAGTATTTTTTTACTAAAATGTAACGAATTATACACATACATACTTTTCAAGTTTAATTCTTGTCTCGTATTTAACTAACTAGGGGTGATGTAATGTATGTGAGCTCTAATGTTACATTTACATGATTTCGAATAAAAAAATGTGGTGCAATGTTTATTAAATTAGTTGATTTAGTTCTGATCTGCAAGAACGACATTAGGAAACTCGTGGATGAATAATTGTTCCGAGGATTAGAATGATACACAAGTCAAAAGATACAGATTTGATCCCCAGATTGGATGAGGATTTTGGATATATTAAATCTAGTATGTACTTTTTTTTTCCGGTCTAGAAATGGAGACCTTCCTCTTTACATCCGAATCTGTCAATGAGGGTCACCCCGACAAGCTTTGTGATCAAGTCTCCGATGCTATTCTCGATTCCTGCTTGGAACAGGACCCAGAGAGCAAAGTGGCATGCGAGACCTGTACAAAAACCAACATGGTCATGGTGTTTGGTGAAATCACTACCAAGGCTAAGGTTGACTACGAGAAGATTGTTCGAGACACATGCAGGGGAATTGGGTTTGTATCAGCTGATGTAGGTCTTGACGCTGATAAGTGCAAGGTCCTCGTCAACATTGAAGAACAAAGCCCCGAAATTGCGCAAGGAGTTCACGGCCATTTCACTAAGAAGCCTGAGGAAATCGGAGCTGGTGACCAAGGCCACATGTTTGGTTATGCCACAGATGAAACAGCTGAGCTCATGCCTTTAACTCATGTCCTTTCTACCAAGCTTGGTGCCAAGCTCACTGAGGTCAGGAAGAACAAAACCGTCCCATGGTTGAGGCCTGATGGTAAGACACAAGTGACTGTTGAGTACAGAAATGATAATGGAGCCATGGTCCCTCTTCGGGTGCACACAATCCTCATCTCAACCCAACATGATGAAAATGTCACGAATGAGCAGATTGCTGCTGATTTGAAGGAACATGTGATCAAACCTGTTGTCCCAGCCCAGTATATTGATGACAAAACCATTTATCACCTCAACCCTTCGGGACGTTTTGTCATCGGAGGTCCCCACGGAGATGCTGGACTCACTGGTCGAAAGATCATCATAGATACCTATGGTGGTTGGGGTGCACATGGTGGTGGTGCTTTCTCCGGTAAGGATCCTACCAAGGTGGACCGAAGTGGTGCATACATTGTAAGGCAGGCTGCAAAGAGTGTGGTGGCATCTGGGCTTGCTCGCCGATGCATTGTTCAGGTTTCTTATGCAATCGGGGTCCCTGATCCGCTATCAGTGTATGTGGATACCTTTAAAACAGGCAAAATTTCAGACACTGACATACTGGCTCTTATTAAGGAGAATTTTGACTTCAGGCCAGGAATGATTGCACTCCACCTTGATATGAAAAGGGGAGGCAACCACAGGTATCTGAAGACTGCTGCTTATGGACACTTTGGCCGAGATGACCCAGATTTTACTTGGGAAACCGTTAAGCACCTCAAACCAAAGGCTTGAACCAGGGGAGCTAATTTTGGCAGCTGGTTGTTATCGTAGCGGTTATTGAGTTTCATAGAGAAGAATAAAGAAACTTCACAGCATACATCTGATCTACATATCGTGGCTCAAGTTAGATTTGGAATCAGGAGATGTGTGCTTCAAAGTTGAGGTAGTAGCAACCTAGGAACCCTGTACTAGTTTCATGGTGTTTTTATACTCTGTCAAATTTTGTATATGCATTCTTTCGTATTACCCGGCTTCTTAATTGTTCAGGATTCGTTTATGTGATTGACTGATCAATTTTGAAATTTATCCCAATATTTTTCTCATTGTCAAAGATAATTGCAAAGTACCAATTCTTTATCTGTATGATATGTAAACTATAAAAACCATTCAAACTCCATGGTTGCAAATTGAAACCTCAACCCACAATTGAAATGGGCTTTTTAACTCCAATGATAATTTTGTCTGCAAATTGTACAAGCCATGCTGAATACAGAGGGCAAATACCTAGACATAAAAATGGTTGTGATTCCTAGCATCATCATCATCTTCAAGAGTGCAACCACAAGCGATCATGAAGCCGCTCTTCGCCGGCACCAAACATCTCATCCACCGTCTCACCATCTCTGTAAAAATGGAAGGTCGGCGTGTACCGAATGTGCTGAGTAGTTTCAGGGCACTCATCAATATCTGCATAGACAAACTTAAGCTTTGGGAAACTATCACTCAGCTTGCAGAATGCAGGCAGTATCTGGCTACACACTCCGCACCTGAAAAACACACTTGCAATTCAGTCACTATTTCATAGAGGCAATACATCAAACATTACCGATGGAGCTGTTAAATTACCAGGTTGCGCCGTAATTGATGACTGCCTACATGGAATTCGAAAGAAAAAGAAACCCAGAACGATTAGAAGCAAAATAAGACAACCAATAAGCAATTAAGGAAAACTGGGGAGAATATGTAAGGAGGATTTTAGTGAATAGGTATGGTTGCTTACAGGGGTTTTGGAGGACTTGATTTGAAGAAGAATTTCGCTGAGGTTTTGATCGCTGGAGGCAGTCATCAGGTTCCCATGGCGATTCGTCGGCAGAGTTAAGCTGTTGTTGGTGTTGGCGTCGCCTCCGGACCACCCAGTTGCTGCCTTCATTTGCTTTTAATAAAATGAAGTCCAAAATTTGTTCCGATATTAATCAGCTGCAGAGAAAGAGTATGGTAAAAGAAAAAAAATATACGTCATTGCCGGAGATCGAACCCGGGTCGAAGGCGGAAATACATACCACTATACTACAACGGTTATTGATTTTTTTTTTGAAAATGAAACGAAGCAACCACCTAAATAACCTAGCTCAAATTGAGCTAAGGCCCAATAAGGATACACAACATCTAAACTTGATAAGGAGTAGAAGAAGTTGATTAGCCTTAAAACTACGAACAAGCAACTTCCTAATCCAGATATCTGTCGTCCAGAGCAAAACTACTTAACATTATACTACAACGACTACTGATAAGAGCTCCACATTAGACTTATTTATTTAAATCTATCAAATATTGATTTTGGTTGATGAGAACGGTTGGGGACTGAGTTTTGTTTTTTGATGGAGAAGAAAAATTTAGAATAGTGGTTTGCGATTTTTGATTTGGCTTTTATATTTATACTAATCGATTGAGTTCAATTTACTCGCTTGAGTTTTGATTGGGTTTTTTACTCGATTGTAACCGTTAATTTTACAACCCAATGTTAAAATCGATTTCTTCTCAAGTAAATTGTGTTTCTTTGATCATCTGTTGCAGAGTATGAAAGAAATCTAAGTTTGTTGGGTTCATTTCTAGATTGAGAAGTATGATTGTGCAAATTGAAGGAAATTGCTGATTTCAGAAACAGAAGACGGACACGAATCTATTGAGATACATAGTTCCTATTTTCCAAGGATTGTACCTCTAGTTTTGATAGCGATCGTGATTGAAACTTTTCATGTAATTATGAAGCTACTTGTTTAATGTAATTGGTGTTTGGTAGGGTTTAAAGAATGACTCCTTTTTTCATCGGGGTCTGTCATTATGATTATGTTTGGAGGACATGTATTTATGTTTAATCCTTTTACCTGAATTTAAACTGGTTTGTTTTGTTGCTTGGCATTGTTGGTGTCTTTTATTGTTATGTAATTAGAAACATACCATCAGATTTTACCAATTTTTTTTAGCAAACTAAAGGAATTATAAATCATACCATAACTGTCACGCCCCAACCCAAGATTACCTCTCTAACCCTGGGTTAAGACGTGCGGGACCCAACACAAGAGAGATTTACTCGAAATCCCCCTTGAGCCAGGATAACCCTTTTCTTCATAACCCAATTCAAACCGTCCAAACGGTGCCGGAATAAACCTCAAACCGGAGATTATCCTGTTTCTCACATATGAATCTCAAATGTGCCAATTAAAGAACCTAGGGGTTCTAATAGTATTTGTGACTGCACCTGAATCCTGGTCAGGCTGCCTACGTACCCTGTCCTCAGGGATCAAGCCACACGTAGCTCTTGTATTAACTAACACCCTAACCGGGCGAATCCCGCTATTCTAATTATCGGTTGCTTTCTAAATGTGGATAGCATACACCTAACGTATATCCTGAGTTAACCTCTCAAACGAGGCATCCACCGACCAACTAAAATCCTCGGAATTAAACCGAACATTCTACCATTCATAATAATAGCATCCATACCCGACAAGACAGATAATAAAGACAATCACACGATTACAAACCACCATCACACATAACTATAAACATAAAACATAATGGCATCCACGTAAATAAACCAAACCACGGGCATTTAAGATATTTCCTCCTACTTGGCATCCCTGAAAATAACTATAATTACCATGGGTATTTATGGAATTACCATCTCAATGGCATTCGTGTAATTAGCCCAAAACTGTCAGGGGCAACATGGACAATCTAGCCTTAATGGCAGTTTCGTAATTATACATATCTGTCAGGGGTATTTCTGTCATTTTGGTCACAGTGGCTGCTTGGTAAATAACCAAAACTACCAGGGGTATTTCCGGGATTCCAACCCAGGTGGCACCCCTGTAATTACCCTAACTTGCCAAGGGCAGTTCTGTCATTTTGCCAACACAGTAAATCGGTAAAAATTACAGATCTACCACGGTAAAACCAGAGTTTTTTACCCTTACCGGTCCCCGTCGGCCTCCCGACGGATTTCAGGCCAAAACCGGCCAACCCCCTCCTCTCTAACTAACAGACAACCCTAACCTCTACCAACATCAACCAACAACAGTGAAACAACAAGTGAAGGGGGAATCGGGTTCGAGACTCACCAAAGAGGCACGACAGTGCCTCGCCCTCTCTGCCTCGAACGAGTTCTCGTGGCCCTCCTAAACTCCGGCCGCTCCGCCTTAACGTCAGGAAGAGAATCGGATCTCGTCGCCACCCCCTGCCTTGCGCTCGAGTCTCCAACAACCAGGCTGCGCCTCGACGCTGGCAGCAGTTCGACCCTGCTATTTGGCAGATGCAGTGGAGGTGAGGGATGTGGCAGATGCAGTGGAGGTGAGGGAGATAGAGGAACTGGAGAGATAGACCGAGAGAGATCCGGGAGGGAGAGAGCTCAGAGGAAGAGGGAGAGTGTGTGAGAACCGGAGGAAAATCCCCCCTTCCCCCACCGGTCAAAACCTATATATATATATATATATAACAACCAACGGCTCAGATTTGATTCCACAAATCCAACGGACCAGATCTGCCAAAGATTAGTTACTATGAACAGTAAATAGGCATTTTACTATTTACTCTTACCGCACGGTAACAACACTTTATTCCGCATAACTTTCACATACGAACTCCGATTAATTCATAGGACATATCCACGAGTTCGTATTAACGTCCTCTACATCTTTCCCGAAGAAAAAGTCCACAAATTCCCAACTTATCGCAAAGTTATCTTTTTCTACGGTAAAGTAACTTAAGATTTGTTACTTCCGTAAATTGAATAAATTCGTAACTAACAACTCGTAACTCCGGAAAATCTTCCGGACATACCGGGAAACTCGTAATAACATAATCTACTCCTCGGAACATTAATTCTATTTTCCCCCAGAACCGAGAATATCTCGATATTAATTCAGGGAAAATTAACAATGCGGTTACCATTCTCTGTAACTCGCCTAATCCCGGTAAAAATGTTAATTTCGGGACGGGGTGTTACAATAACACCTTTTGCATATCCTTCTTCTTCACCACATTATTTGTCACATTTCGATCCTAGAATTATTTTACGGTTGTTTACTTTACTCTTTTTTTCATTTGTAGTAACCGTTTTACCGTAATGAGGCTTAAAATTGATTTTTCGTAAAGTCGATAATTTGGAAAAACTTCATTCTGAAAAATTGTAGAGCACGTGAATACAAATTCGTAGGCATGCTATATGCTTTAATCAGAGTTCTTATGTGGAAGTTATTCGTAAAAATGTAAAGTTACCGTGCGGTAAAATGGTAGAAAATTAAAATATATGAAGTTATTGTTCATAGTAAAAAGTCTATAAATATAAAAATTTACTGAGATGAAATAGTAAAAACTGAAAATTCAGAAAAAGTTATTGTGCAATCCCGATTCGGCGATTTCAGGGCCGGATTTTCGCGCCGCCTAGCGCCACCGTCTGCCAGAGTTAGGCTACAAGCTTGGTATGATTTTAAAGTTTGGACTTTCACCTACATTTTGGGATAGATGACCGGAGCTATAGCGTCGCCGTGGAGGAGAAATGACAGCTCAAAAGTGCGACTGTGCGCGGCACTACCATTTTTAGGCGAATTTTTATGTAATTAAATTCTATAAAATGAGAGGAGTCCAATGCTATGAATTTGGTAATTTTCGGAAAATTTTTGTTTAGGTTTGGATTTTCTCAAGATAAAGATTTTGGCGGAGGTGAAATTAATTATTGACTATTGAATAATTGTCGATTACGTGTTAATGGATGTTTGTATAGACTCCTAGACTATAGAGGAAAGAGTAAGATTAAAGTTGACAAATTGAGAAGTGGGGAGAGAATGAGCGAGTTGTACGCTTATAAATGGTTACGTCTATGTTATTTAATTATTATTTCAGCATCAGAAAAATTAATATTAATTGTGGAACAGGATGCGAAGAGTCTTGTGTTGTGGAGACCTCGCTTGAACAGAGTTCTGGTTTTGTCAGGCTTAGTCCTAAAGTTGTGGGTGGAATTTCTATTTTAATGACATGCATGCACTAACTTTTTTATTTAAATATAAGCAACATGAATTTATTCATTATATTGAGCCGGTGTGCCGGAATGGTGGGTTGCTCCTCTTCCGTAAACCCTTTGTTTATGTTGACGAAAATTTGAGTTATTTTTATTTTATTGGGAAATTCCTGGATTTATGACCATTATTTAGCTAGGAATACGATTAGAGAAACGTACTTTGATGCATGTTTTATTAACAGGAAAGAGTCTTATATGGCTTTTCAGATTTTGTTTTGTTTTGCTTCACCATGAAAAGTCGTTAATATATATATATATATATATATATATATATAAGACGATCAGAGAACCGTACTTGATGCATGTTTTATTAATGTAAAAGAGTCCACTCACAGTCGTTAATATTAATATATTTTAATATATATTATAAGTGACCCCCACCTAATTAAGGTGACGTGTGATGGACCTCATACTTAAGAAAGTGGCGTGATGTGAATTAGATTGATGACCCCCACCTAATTAGAGTGGAGAGGGTTGTACTCCCCATATAAAGAAGTGACGCGGGGTGGATTTAGGTTAATGTCCGCTCTCCTAATTAGGGTGGAGAAAGGTGGAGCCCCCACTTAAAGAAGTGACACTGGGTGTATTTAGAAGCCTTAAGAGACTCCGACCCTTACTTGAGAGACTCATTGTTATGGTGAAACCTCTTTTCCTATTTTTAAATGTTGATTTTTAAGCCAATGAGATTGACAAGATTTATTTTGATTTCTAAGATTATTTGGGACTTTTCCTAATGTTGCATTCATATGGGGTTTTTAATGAAGAAACATTGTGGGAAGACATAAAAATATGTTTTCATTTGAGTAGCCTCTAATTTTGTTCACTCACTCTAATGTTTATTTTTAAATGTTTTTTCTGGGCCTTTCGTTTTCAAATGCCCAGATTTATAGGATTTCACCGAGGAGGTCGTGCGTACAGGAGACGAAACATAGTCAATCAAATCCGCTGACGCTAGTATTGTTTAGGAAGGGTTGAATTATATGGAGTGTGGAAGTATTTTAGTTGGTTTGTAGGAAGGGTTGTTCATTTAAAGGAGGTTTTAGTAAAAAAAATTCTTGAAGTGGACCCTGTATGATTTACTTCAGATTAAATAGATTAACCCGGGATGAGTCTTGACATTATGAGAAGCTGAATAATGCGATACCACATTAGTGGATGGGTTTGTTTCATTGCTTCACATTATTAGAAGCTGAATAATGCTATAATGCTATAATGCTTTATACACTAAATGTCTCATGTACATAACAGTTGGCATACTCTAACTAATTACTAACTAGAGACTGGGTTGTTATTATTATTGTAGAAATGGTTGTTTGGTGGTTCATCTGTCCATTTTCATGACAGTGTAGGTATCTGTAGCTTTTCTATTTTTTTTCTTTAGATGGCTTTTAGTATTAGTGCTAACAGCTTGAGTTATTTGTAATACTGGAGTCAAATTCTTTTGGTCTGCTTAACCATTGCAAATTATTTCCACTTTGCCTTTTTGTCATATAAATTCTTACTGAATAAATAAAAAAGCAATCTACAGGACAACATGGGATGAACTGAAGCATAGTAGGCAAAGCATTGAATTCCAGGTATCTTCTGAATCTTATCTTAACCATTGCTTTCTAAATACAACAATAGTGAAATATCTATAAGTATGCATTTAATTTTAGTTATTTGATCTATGCGGAATGATTTTCTACTCAAATTTGAACAATGCAGTTTCAAAAGAAATTTCAGGCAAGCATACTTTAATTTCATTATGCTTTTGATTCATGTTTTGTACAATTTCAATATGCACTCTTTTTGCAGGTGATAATGTTTTGATCCTTCATCTCCTCTTTTGATTCATGTTGCTATCTTTTTCAACGAAGAATCTACTCTATTACTACCAATTAGTAACAGTGATTAGTTGGTTGTAGGATGTTCAAAGGTGGTTGAGATAGAAACTTTTGGTTACACTTATATTAGTTTAGAGATTTTTTCCACGAGGTAAGGTTTTGTTTGCTGATTTCATTTCATTCAGGATGTTTTATGCGTTTGAATTTAAGCAGGGGTGGAGGAACTTGACTATTTTTGCACAGTGACGGGGTAACAAAGGCAGCGATGAGACATTCTTCAATAAAATTGGTGTTTGTTTTTCTAATGCCAATTTTTGTGATTGATTAATTAGATTTTGGAAGTTCTAATCTTTAGTTTCTCTTGGTTTTAATTGCTGGACCTGTGTGAACCTAATTGGAGCAACTTTGGAGTAAAGAAAACTATATGTGATATACATAATCATGGTCACGGTAAGTAATAATGCCTGTGCATATGTTTTTGTGATTGGAGATGGTGAATTTCGTACAAGTTATTTGATGTAGGTCAGGTTTGAAAACAATTGATTTGAAACTGTGATTTTAGTTTGTTTATATCATAGCCAAATGGTCTTTACAAGGAAGCAATATCTTGCTAATGGTAGCATAAACTCAAAATTAAGCCTTTAGCTGAATAAGTTTGATCAACAGGTATAAGCTTTTGCGTCACCAACCATTAGCTGAAAATGATGTGCTTTTGATTCTTCATTAACACTTCATCCTTTAAAAATTTCACAATTGCAAAGTTAAATTTCACAACTTCTAAGTATGAGTTTTCACGATTTCGAAGGTAAATTTCAAAAAATGTCACAATGCGAACAGTAGGACTGCCAGACTTTATTTTTCAATACGGAAATTCGAAAAATCCGTACTAGATCTTATTGAGGTAGCAAAACTACTTTAGTTGATCTTATTGGCTCTTCTCTACATATAGATTAAAATGATCAATCAGTTGGATTCTAATGCCTTATTGATTGCATTGTTTTTGATTTCCAATAGAGAGAAGATAATGCTTAAGAAACATCTGGAGATAGACAAAAATATCTTTCATAGAGCTTGATGATATTACAGAAATTGTGATGGGTTAGATAATGAGATAAATAACTCTCTGTTATAGAATATTATGTCATGTGTGTCTTGACCATATAACTTGGATTACTAGATAGAATATGATTATGTTTCCTTATTTATACTTGAATAGTATTATGTATTTCTCTATATAAAGAGACTCATATCAATGAATAAGAGGATTCTCTTTGCTATCTCTTCTCTCTCTACCCTATTTACTTCTTCACGTTATCAGCAGCTCTTGAGTTGATAACCACCATCTCCTCAGATTTTCCCTAAGGCCAGTTACTCCCTCGGTTCCGCCTCCGTCCGACCACCATTGTTCAACCTTTTTTTCGGTCATCGTCCAACTTCCTCCGGTCGCTAGTCCTCGACTATCTTCCATCCATATTCGGCCGTCAATTTTCATGGCCTCATTCGGCTTAATTTTTCATTTTCTCAGTTTTTCTTTCATATTTTGAAGTTTTGAAAGTTTTTATGAATTATATCTATGATGGAATATGACTAACCATATGTTTTGTTTTTCATGTTCTTACCGCGCATAAATCAAAATGGAATTGGAATCATGCGAGCAACTTCACCGCACACGCTTAGCATTAAGCATGGATATTGCAAAACAGCTTTTATAAATGCAGTCTATTTGGAAGACTAGAAGGTAAGCTTTTATATACAAGTTATTTCACAATTCAAATAACTCGGGGGGGGGGAGAATCATTTCCCCTTCTCCTACCCCTTTCTCTTGTTTGGTTTTGTGTACTTTGCAGGATTTTTAAAATCCCCAAATCGGGGTCACCTTTTAGGTTGGCCTCAAAACACGATTTTTGAGAAGCTTGGATCCTTTACTTTTGATCATTGAGAAAGAGACAAACCTTATAAAGCAACGTATTAGTGACCAGAATCGATCTTGAATCTAAACATACGACTTGGTTTTGTATGTAAGAGCAATGTAACATTCTGCTCACATGAATTTGACTTAGATGTGAAACCTTTCATTATAAAGGACTTCACCATAAATATTGACCCTGAGGTTATTAAGCCTAGATGCCAAGATTTATAATTTCTTGCGCTCAAATTTTTGACGTGCTATATCGACAAATGCCCTTAATGGCAACAATAATGACCACAAAGTACTGTGGATAAATTCATGGAGCGTTTCTTGAAACGTACATATAACTCTGATCTACTCGTTGAGTTCTTAGTCAAGTGGATTGTTCAACACTTATTTTGACTGCATATCATCGATAATATTTCATGACATCTTGTTCTACAAATATTTAGTGGAATGGTTATAATATATGTTAATGAGATAAACGTATTAGCCTGCACATATGAGATTTTCCCCTAGTGTTGTGAAGACAATGTGGGTCATGGCAACGGAAAAAGAAGTCGCGCTAATGTCTAGAACAGAGGGGGAGGCGTCTATGGCTCTTAGTGACTGCACTCCTAGTCTAGACATAAAACTGTCAAATCTGATCACGTTAGCTCATGACAATGTAACCATTGTTGATCAATCATTCATCGGTTCAGGATGTCAAGCTAATTCTACAATCGTGACAGCATACAAAAATGTATAAAAGTATCATTGGATATCAATTGTACGGATTGAGATTGCTCTCTCCTTTCCAAGCTATGTAATACAACATTATATGAATGTCATAATTAGTGTTTATTTTTAAAAGTTTCGAGACATCGATGTATAACGATTTATGAATGTAATTTCGTTCACAAAATTGTTCCTTTGTCTCCATGGTTTGTATTGATTTACAACAAAGATATATAATTTACATCGTCCTTAGACTATGACACGATTTGTAATCCAAAAGAGTGGATTATGTCGAATTCCATTTCTTCCAAAGGAAAGAGACACACGGCTATGCATCCTCAAAGAGGATTGCGACGTGTTTTCTGGTTAAGTCTTCTATACATAGCGGATTTACCATCATCAAATTATAAGTAGGCTAATCTAACCTCAATGTGATGTTTAGGATCGTACGAAATTAAGGAGATAATAGTTTTAAGTGTGTCTCGCACTACCGACCCTCCACGTACATGACTGGTCATATTGACTCGGAGCTACCAAACGACTTTGATTTTGGTTCCCCCTACGCTATTTAACCAATTGTCACCTTTTATAATACGTTGAAGACTATCTCGGACTCATCAAAGATGAGCACACACGTCCTTGGCTAAGGCTTAAAGCCTCCACGCTAGTTTGTAAGCTTAGAATGCTTTGCGCTTATCAAATCTGCAAAAACAGCAAATTTGTCTCTCGACCCTGGACAATAACTTCGAACGAGCATTGTGAACTGCTCTCGATGAAATAGACCACCTATTTTATATCACTGGAAAGCTCTACAAGTTTATTTTCAGAACAGTTGGCCGTTTGTTCATATCTATTTTAACGAAGAAATTATGGTTGTTTTACTGCACAAAGGTCATTCTGCGCGAAAGTTTTTATACACTAAAGATTTTTACCTTTTGTAGCACCTTTTCAATCCCTCTAAATGGTTCAAAATCGAACTATTTACTCATATATCTACCTCTTGTTTGTAGATAAGTCTTATGGAGACATTGAGTGTCTTGCAGATAGTGAAATTATCCACAATAGTGTAAAGAACCTACAACTATCTTTGGATTTTGTGCTATGGAAATCATTTGTTACCATGATACACGTCACATATGCGCTCTAATTAAGAAGCAACCGAACCATGTTGAGTTTCAAGAATAGTTGAGCTACTGGTTAAAAATGACCAAAAGTTCTTTTGTATATAACTTCTCATGAATGCAGACTGAAGGGCATCTTGAAAAAGTTCATGAGTTAATCTAGTGTACTGTATGCCACTACTATTCGAATATCGAATCCTATGTTGTCACCAATTATACTTAATTTTGGGACATTGTCTCATATAAGCTTAGGTTTGACTGATTCAGACACCATAATAAAGATATGATGATCCAAATTTTGAGAAATTCTTATGGACATCACTTCAAGCGAATAAGGTGTGTTAAACCTTCCTTGATGTTTCATTGCCCCCTGCAATGCTTATCACTCGTTTTGATAGCCTATTCTTTAGCTAAAAAAGAGCGAGATCCTCCAACGCTAAATGACACAAAAGAAAATACTTCATTTGTATATCAAATCATGTAGATTGATACAACCAACTTGTGAACACCTTTTATGCTTTAGGGTGATTGGTTGAAGGGCAAACACACCAGTCATGTGTTATACCATTATCTACTTATGCTGCTTATACTTCTATGAGCTCATTACCAATTCTTTAAGGAAGTATTATCAGGAGAAGTTGAAGTGTTCTGTATCCTATGTTCACAATCAATATGGTCTCGCCGAACCTACAACTTTTGCTTGTTGCTCGAAGTTTTGTGATGCGTACTAATATTTGAACATGAGGTTATGCAATTTTGTATGCATCTTTACTATTCATCTACGATCCACCATCATTAAATATTTTTACACTACAGCTCGACTATATGCGAGGATTGAAATGAAATTGCAATCCTTGAGCTTGGCTTGATTGAAATGGATCTTCAATCCTGATCTCGGCTAGATATTGTATCTAGATGTCAAATCGCACTATCACTGCACTCAATGATGGGTCTTTTGAGATGAATAAGTATTTTGGCTAGATATGAACATTCACCTACAATTTGCTTATGTAGAAGCCTTGATAGACTATCTCTTTAACCGCTAAATTATGGATTGTTATTTTGGTGAGACAATATTACCGCCATTAGGGGGAGATAAGAACACAAGTGTTCAAATGGAACGACGTGAATGTCGTGGTTTGTACCCACTAGGTCTCATCTTGATCCCCAAATATTTAAGTGATGAGATCACATGCTGCAAATATGTCTGTAAGGATTGATTTCCTATCAAGAGGACATAGTGTGACCAAAAAAAGTTGGTCTTGGGGCCATCACCATGAGTGGTGATATGGTGACGCCATGTAGTAGCAAAACTGGTGTCACAAGGCCGTGTGGCTCCTTAAAGGATAGGGAGGCCCTTATGTTCTATATGTACTTGCACTAGGAAAAAGCGAGCTTTGACACAACCTGATCCATTGATCAGTGATACTCAAATCCGTCTTATGAAGTCTGAATTTTAATTATCATTGGAGGACGTCTCAATGTCAAATCCAAGGATATGAATAGAGATCTCTACAAATATACTAGTGTACATGAGGACGTGGAATAATGAGTTTACTATCGAACCACACTTCGTTGATAAATCGACGTAGTAGATTGGCCTATGGAAAGATACAATCCAGTATTAACAAAGAGATAGATCCTTGACAGGTGATGCCGACACCGCAAGCTAAACCCTATCAACTATGTCTTTGTTAGATAGCGTAGTGAAACAAAGAGTTTAGACTCATCTTATGGCCCAAGGTTTCTCACTAATACACACTGAAATTGACTACGATGAGATATGCTCTCGTAATGGTTATCATTGAACTCCACTACTTTTTCAGTTTGGTAGTTTCCGAATAACTGAACATGCAGCTTATGAATATGGTTGAGTTACATCTCTATGGGATCAAAGATATACATGAAGATCCTGGACGGACTTTATTCACCCAAATCAACTTGCACTAGACCACAAGAGCGTGTGTGTACAAGCATTGTCGGAAACGCACACTAAGTAACTACTTGATTAGAAGGGATATGATGAATTGTGCCCTTGCGTGTTCATTCCGAATTTACATGGATTCTTGATAGATCAAGAGAATCAAACATCTGAAGTTAGAATGAAAAAGATCCTGGGAGAGACACGGTTTCGTAATGAACTCGATGATTGTGTTGATGGTGATTATCCCATCTATCGACATAAGCACTCCAAAGGTGAGGCCTACATATGCTCTCATGATTAGTCAAAGTCTAAATAGAGATCCATTGTTCTGTCTAAAGAACGACTGAGATGTGTTTAGAGATAAAATTCTCATCCAAGTACGCTAAGACGCATCAATGTACTTAATATGATACGAAAGACTTGACCTCTCATTCAATATGAAAAGTTATAAAGCTAAGTGTAGCTCTTCGCTAATGCAACGCCATTGAAATGGCATAAGGACATCTTTTCGGTTTAAAGCATTCAGGCAATTTCATACTCATATAAGAAAGACACATCAAAAGCGAAATGATAATCTGCCAAGCTTCGTAGGTCAACTTTCACGATACCTACAGGAATGTACGCTTATCCAAAAACTGTAAAATTTGTACCATTGAAAAGGTCTGTGTCTACTTTCTAGGGACACCAACCATTTCATCACAGCTATCATATTAAGTGTGTTATGACTATTCGCGTAAAGTAGGACGGATCTGTCTGAGAGTCTGATTTTGCAAATAACATCCAACTTCAACAGAGTTTTGTGAATATCTCTGAATGAACCAGAATGTGTATAATATAAGGTGGGAAATCTACATGAGTCTAATTTCCAAAACCCTTTACGGTTCATTGATATTTATTTTCTAGAGAACATTACGGCTGTTCTAATACCCAAAGGTCGTGTTGCGTAAGAATCTGACATTCAGTACTATTTTATGATTTGAGTTCCCAAACAGTCTTCTTCTTAAGATCTAAGTGTAAGAGATCATCTATGAGGACAATCTGGTATGATCTAGTTAATCATTGACCGATGTCACATTTGAAGACAAGTTAAAACGCATTGATATGCTGAATAATTCGAACTCTTATGAATGATCTAAGGATCAGGGGAAGATGCAGACTTCAAAGAGAGTCTAGCACATACATATCGCTATCAAATGTGAAGGGTGCGGTTGTGCTCTTTTTCCTCTTCCTCATTTTCTAGTTAATCAGAAAATCCATATGCCTGCCTCGTTGGAAAAGAATCACAATTATTGTCAATCTCATTGGCTTAAAATCAATATTAAAAATAGAGGAAGAGGTTTCATCATGACGGAGAGTCTCCCAGACTAGAGTCGGAACCTTTAAGGCTATAAACTAATATGAGACCCTTCATGGTGAAGAGATTTCACTATGACGATGAGCCTCTCAGACTAGGGTCGGAACCCTCTAGGGCTACAATTATGGCTAGCTAGCATTTTTATATATATGACGACCCTTCATGGTGAAGAAAACAAAACAAATTTGAAAAGTCAATTATGACTCCTCCCCCGTAAATAAAGAATGCATCCCATGTATAAGGTACGGTTCCGCGACCGTCCTAAAATCAATGGTCATATATGAATCAAATCATTAACCCGGCCACATATTCCAGCCGACAAAACACAGGAGCTTACGGTAGGGGATCAACCCACATTCCTGGCCCCAAAGGATCATTAAATCAATAAAATCATGTTATTTGTAAATTTTCATAAATATTTAAGCATGCACGTCTTAAAATCAAAAGGTCCACTCACAGTACTTAATGCGACCTCCTCATTACTTAGAATACTCCTCGAGCGCTACCTCGAAATATCCATATGTCGACTTCGTCTCACGTTCAACCATAGACTGTAAAATTAATCCAACATATAAGTCTTTAATACTGTTGACTTGATCTTCTCCTAGTTTGACTAGGAAATCCTAATTTGACCAGAAGTTGACCAACTTATTCATTTTTAACAACTTTTCAACCATTAATTTTGATTATCGACTCGAAGTTTAGTTTTCGAATACATAACTTTAAGATAATGACTTTCCTTACTATTTCATTTGACGTTTGGTGTCGTATGGTATTTAGTGAAATTACTAAGGACACCTAATTCACAGCTTAAACCGATTTACTAATTATGGGTCGATATATCGTAAGGTTATTTATCTAAATTATTTACAACGATCAACTCGACATTTTCGCTAATCGAAACATCATCTTCCATAACAAGTAAAGTTGTCAACATTCTTTAAATTCCATGTTTCACTAATTAACACCAATTCCTTTAACTTTGAATTCCATGCTTCTAAACTACCAACCCAAAAATCAGTGCATGTACATGAACTCGTCCACTGTAGTTTAGCTGCCCTGCAACCCAATCCTCCACAGTAACCTCGATACCAAGCTACTTCTTCTCTCCAAAAACACCAAAACACCTAATCAGTACTCAAACAACTAACTCATCTTTGATTAACAACCCAGTAGCTCCAACAACATCAAGGGAGGACCAGGTTACCTTCTACTAGTCTAAAACACCAAAAAAAGAAGCTCTTCCTTGCCGAAGACCATCCTACAAACCTTTGCCTCTCACTGACCCTACCAGAAATGCTTCCTCTGCTAACGAAGTCGAAGGACAAAATCCACAACACAATAGTATTATCCCACAAAGCTCCAATCCATTCACATGACAACAGCCCAACACAACAAATAAGGATGACATTCTTACCTTCAGTTTGAGAAAATCAAACATAAGGGCTTCCTCTTTGTTGAACAACCAAGCAGCTCTACCCTCGACCTAGAACGATGACAGAAGCTTGAAGGCTCGTCTGAAAGGCTACTGGCCCGTTGGTGTTTGAAGTGACTACAGAAGGCATCAAGAACTCGAACGCTTGCTAAAAAGACACCAGCACAGACTCGTCGAAGAGGCTTGACTAGAAACCCGACGAGAAACCCAAACAAGAAGGAAGATGTGAGTTTGGGTCTTAAACTAAAAAGCAATGCTCAATGGACCTCAAAATTGAAAGGAAAGAGAAGGGTTACCTATAGCAGCACGAGCTCGTCAGAGAAGAAGGAATTTGGCCAGAATCCGATTTGAGAATTAGGGATTGGATTTTCAATCTAAAAAGTATATGATTGTTTGTGGAATTGATGGGTAGGAGAAGTAGAGGAGAGAGAGACGGACTGAACAATGGTTGCTGATCGTCCGACATCGGTCTGACAACGAAGAAGGCAACGGTGGCATCGTAAGAGAGATAGGGACTCGAGTTGACCGAGTTTGGAGTTCTGACCAAAAGTCAACAGCTCATTTTCTTTTATATTTGAATGGCGGTCCAGTTCAAAATTCATATTTGATGGGACAGTCTAGATTTAAAAAATATAAAAAGTAAATAGTTAAATGGTAAAAATTATTTATTAAAATGAAAATAATTAAAAAATACCAGAAACTTCAAAAATTTGCAGAAAATAAACAGAAGTTCGGAAAAATAATCCGGACATACTGGTGAGCTCGTCTCAACAAGTACTACGGCTTCATGCCCTTAAATCTATATTCTCTTGATTCGAGAAAAAACTCGAAAATAAATTCGAGCGATAATTTATTAAATTACCACTCACAGTCAAGAGCCCTCGGTAAGTCGTACACCGTTGTAAAAATGTAACCTTTAGATAGGGGGTGTTACAATTGATAATTAGGATGATTCAATTGCCCTGCACCTTACCCTCCATTAAGATACAAACTAGTGCTATCATAAAAGGCATGGGGATTTTTTTTTTGGAAATTTAAGGAAAAATAAATAGAGGATTAGGGTGTGTTATCCCCAACTCCTACTTTCTTGGAGGTCATAATGAAATGTGATCATAGCACTATTGTTCTCATTTCCTCACCTCTCTTGCCACTTAAGGAACTTGACTTTAGGAAAACTAACAAAATGGTGAAACATATACAACATTTATATGGTCGAACTCAAAGGTGGTTGTCTCAACATTATACTTGGTTTTGCTTTCAGGGAGGAAGAGTAGTGATGAAATAGACATTAGACAGAGGATTAGCCAATGCAGAATGGATTGAAAGCCATCAAAGTTGTCAAGTCATTTATTTGCCAAAACTGAGATCTGATCACAGACCTCTGTTAACAGATACTTCTCCTGCTGAGTCAAGGACTCCCTCAAGCTTCAAATTTGAGCATATATGGACTCTCCACCCTCAAAGTGCCTAGATCATCAAAGATATATGGAACTCCAGTTATCATTCAATTCCCTTAGTAACAACAACTTCCACAACCTGGTTCAGAAACTTGAGTAACTGTAGGTCCGCTCTGTTGATATGGGCAAGGAAAACTTTCCCAAATGTGGGGAAGGAAGCCAATGGCAAGCTGAGCTCAATCCAGTCTTTTCTCGAAGATGAAGATTCCTAGGTAATGACTAATATTCAGTTACACACTGATGAGATTATTTGTTTGTGGGATTTAGAGGAGATCTTTTGGAAGCAGAGGTCCAGGGTCTCATGGTTAGCTCATGGTGATCAGAACACTAAGTTTTTCCATCAGACAACCTTGATGCATCGTCGTTGTAACAAAATAGTTCGGCTCAGAGATGATGAAGGGGTTTGGCTTGAGAAGGAAGCTGATATTGTGAGCCATATTAATAGCTTTTTTCGCAAGATGTACACAAAAGAGGCCACCTCTCATTCTGCTACAGTGCTGGAATTTGTAGAAGAAATTGTCACTCCAGAAATGAATGAGGAACTCATGAAAGAGATCTCAATTGAAGAGGTCAAATCTGCTATGTTTGATTTAGGAGCTCTCAAAGCTACAGGCCCCGATGGTTTTTCAGGCACCTTCTACCAATCTTACTGGGACATAATCATGGAAGTGGTGGCTACGGCAACAGCTGAATCTTCCTGGTAGATCGGTGTTCAAAAATTTCAACTTCACTCACATAGCTCTAATTCCAAAGGTGGAATTTCCAGAGGCTGCTTTCCAGTTCAGCTCTGTGTAATTTTGCTTATAACATTCGAACAAAGATTATTGCAAATAGACTGAAGCCTTTTATGCCAGATCTTATCTCTGAAAATCAGTCAGCTTTTGTTTCTGGAAGATAAATTCAAGATTATATTTTAGTGTCTCATGAATGCTTCTACTATTTGAAGCTTCAAAAGTCTGGTCCTGATGAAGAATTAGTTTTGAAGGTGGGTATGAACAAAGCCGATGATAGAGTGGATTGGTCTTTCCTTTAAGAAGTGCTGATCAAGATGGGTTTCAACCCTATGTGGGTGCAACTGGTAATGTCATGTGTCTCCTCAGCCTCAATGGCGATATTGTTAATGGGGCTCCTAGGAAAAAATCTATCCAACAAGGGGATTGTGTCAAGGCGATCCGCTCTCCCCTTTCCTCTTTTTGTTTGTAAATAATGTTCTGTCTCTAGTGCTCGATAGGATTCGCATGGGAGACAATGGCCCTGTAGTAAGCTACATTTTGTTTGCAGATGACTCCATATTCTTCGTAAGAGCCTCCCTTTACAACTGTGAGACACTATCAGATACTCTTCATAGATACTGCTATCGTTCGGGTCAGTCGATAAACCTTGACAAGTCTTCTCTCTTCTTCAGCCCAAATTCAAAGCCAGAAACTATAGGTTTGTTGAGTTATGTTTTTGGGATGAAAGCAGCAACAAATCCAGGCAAGTACTTTATGGGGCTGATCAAAAATTTCTGCTTTGAACTATGTGAAAGAAAAAATTGATAAAAAGATTCATGGATGGAGCAAAGCCACTCTATCTGAAGCAGGAAGGGAAGTAATGATCAAGTCTGAGGCGTTAGCAGTCCCAGCTTATCCAATGGCAGTTTTCAAATTTCCGGCAAAGACCTGTAAGTCAATTAGCTCTGCCCTTGCAAATTTTTGGTGGGGAAACTCTTTGAAAAATGGCATTCATTTGAAGAATTGGAAAGCTCTCGGAATTTCTAAGTCAGATGGGGGTCTAGGTTTCAGAAGTACTGAGAATTTCAACATTGCTCTTCTGACAAAGCAGGGGTGGAGAATTCTTACTAATCCAAATGCTCTCTGGGTAAAAGTTCTAAAGAGTATCTACTTTCCTCATGGATCGCTCCTCAGTGCAAAAAAAGGTTCAAGACCCTTCTGGGCATGGTCAAGCTTTATAGCCGCTAGAGATTTGCTCTTGAAAGGGATATTTTGGAAGACTGGCAATGGATCTTCTGTTGACTTTTGGAGAGAAAATTGGATTCAAAATGGAGAGTTTCATAACCTTTCTCAATTTATGCCGTCTTCATCCCCAATTTGGCTAGTTTCTTGGTTCATGATTGGTAGAATCATACTTGGAATATTGTAGCTCTTAACGTACTCTCCTTCCTCCATGCATAGTAACTACAATTCAAGCAACTTCTTTTGGGTCCAGGGATGAAAGTGATACTGTGGTATGGAAAGATTATGTTTCAGGGGAGTTCTTTGTCAAAGCTAGTTACCGTTTGAGTGTTAAAGATTCGGTAAGTACGCATGTCATTGACCCTCACCGTTCTTTTTCGATCCCTTCGGTGATTTGGAAAACAAAGGCTCCTCCAAAGTAAGGCATTTTCTTTGGAGAGCTATTTCACTAAAAAATAATAATTTGATTTGTGTTTCAACATGTTATTATTCATTCATCCCTCAAGGGGTATTTATAGTGATACAAGAGTTAGAGAGCTATTCTAAACATACAAGGAAAGAATTCCCATAATTACAAGATTTCCTACTAACATTAGTAATCATAATTTGACAGCTATTCTACACTCCCCCTCAAGTTGGGCGTGTGGATGTCAATCATGCCCAACTTGTCAATTGAGCTGTCAAACAATTTTTTTGATACTCCTTTAGTAAGAACATCTGCTAACTGTTCCTCTGAAGTTACGAAAGGAAAACGAATAATTTTCCGATCAAGATTCTCCTTGATGAAGTGACGATCAACTTCCACATGTTTAGTTCGGTCATGCTGAACAGGATTATGTGCATTATATGACATGGAGTCTACTACCTTGATTAACTTCTGAATAGGCTGTGGACTTATCACAATGAATGCCATCATTGGACTTTTCAAGTAAAGGTGTACTTAATGATGGGGCTTCTGGTGCACCTCTTTCTTGTTCATCTCCAATATTTCCCGCACTTGAATGTAATGCAATATCTGACATATGTCTCTCAGAGTCCACAGGCATAGGTGATGTATCCTTGGGAGCCAAAGAAGAATTATGATTTTTCGGCAACGGAATAGGAAAAGGTTCAGAATGCAACTCCACAGGTCGGCGATTCTGCTGCAGTAATTGATGTTTTGATTTTTGAGTCTGCACATCCTGTTGTTTGGTATGCACTTCTTTAGGTAGAGTAATTCTTGAATCAAAAGTATTCCCATATGATTCTGGTCCTTGAATGGGGATTTTGACATTTTGTTGTTGGGGACTGCATGTAGGCATTGTTAAGATTCTGGAGAAATTTGTTTGATCTGAATCCATTGTCCGCAAATCTTTTATGCCGTGTTTCAGGATGGGAGGCTCAGAACCGTTCAAACCGGTTTGGGCCTTCCCAGAAAACACACGACCAAAGGCAAAGAACCTACCTTTGTCAGATGCGGGAATCAGACAGTTGTGCTTGTTAGGAGACTTGCTCATCACAGTACGGCATGACTTCTCAAGGACAGTCTCACGGAAGGACACAACAAGGTCAGATTTAATAATCTCAGCTCCACCCATAAAATCATCCTGAAGATCCTTCAAACAGATCTCAAGGTGAAGTTCACCAGCACCAGCAATAATGTGCTTTCCAGACTCCTCCATAGAACAAACAACCATAGGATCAGATTTAGCCAGACGTTTGAGACCTTCAACAAGCTTGGGAAGATCTGAAGCAACCTTGCACTGGACAGCAACACGCACAACAGGTGACACAGAGAACTTCATGGCGCGAATAGGGTGAGCATCTGTTTCCTTCTCATTTGTCAAGGTAGCATTCTTGGTGATGAATTGATCCAGACCAACCAAGGCAACAGTGTTACCACAGGGAACATCCTCAACAGTTTCTTGTTTCTTTCCCATCCAGATGATAGTCCTCTGTACATTCTTGACATACAGATCTTTCTTTTCTCCGGGAACATAGTTAGGTCCCATATTGATCAACTCGGGTTCGCTGCCTTTGCATCTGCTCAACCTGTGAACTATTCATCTGCCTCTCAAGAGTTTGTTGCTGTGTAGAGAAATTGCTTCTTTGGTTCAATTGCTCATGGTGTGGACCTGAAAGATTTACATAATTCTGTACGTGTAACTTCTGTTGTGCATGATTCTGCTGGTATGCTAACATGTGTTGTTGCTGCTGAAAGTCGAAGCCAGTTGACTGATTCTGTTGTAGATTGGTAGCAGCTACCCTTCTCGTCGTCACAACATGCTTCTGCGATTGCGTTAGTAGACTCGGTGGAATTGACGAGACATTGTGATGAATAGAAGGAGCATGTTGTGATGGGCTTATTTGCCTAAAGGTTGCCTGTGGATGACTCTGGATCACAGATTGTGGTGTCTGATGAAAAGAAGACATCTTATCATTCTGCTCAAGAGAGAACATGGAATTGGCATGACAAATTATTGAGAGCAGGTTTTAAGTGTTTCTGCTGGTGGTGCAATTCAAGTAGTGGATTTCTGGGTTTTTCGGCTCTAAGATGGTTTAGGGTTTCAAGATGTGGGATCTTTCCTCTCCAATACTCCCCCTCACGTGCAACCTAACTTTTTAGGTTGACACGTGAAATTCATTCAGTCCAATTCCCACATCGGAAATCGGTACATTCATGCGGTTCAATTCCTATTTTGAAAATTGGGGTATGCGATCCAAGACCCACTGTAGGCACTTGGTATGGTATGGGCCAATTAGAATTTTTCCGACGGCAATTTGATTCGATGAACCCAAATTTGAGCTCATTATGATGGGAGACTTCCCCCGTTACGTTGGGAGAAGTAATTGAAGAGAAACCTAGTTTCTTTATGTTTGTATACTGAGTTTTGGAATTAGGGATTCGATGTTTGGGAATTATGATGATTTGGGGTTTTGGTGGTGATGTGGGATTTGTTTGGATTTTGGGATTTAGGTTTTTGGTGGTGATTTGGGATTTTGGTGGTAAACAGCGGAATACGAATACGAAATTTGAGTTTTGACTTTTGATGAGGGTTCATGATTTGTTTGTGGATTTGGACGGATTCAGGATTTGTTTGTGGATTTGGGTGGATTCATGATTTGGGCGGATTCAGGATTTGGTATGGTATTTGATTCAGTAACAATGCATCGGATTTGTGGTTTTTAGATGCAGGATTGAACCTGCTCTGATACCAACTAGAAAAGAATAATTTGATTTGTGTTTCAACATGTTATTATTCATTCATCCCTCAAGGGGTATTTATAATGATACAAGAGTTAGAGAGCTATTCTAAACATACAAGGAAAAAATTTCCATAATTACAAGATTTCCTACTAACATTAGTAATCCTAATTTGACAGCTATTCTACAATTTTGAATTCTTTGGCTACGTACCTAAATGGATACAATCGACACTTGGCCTCTTCTCTGTTGTGTAAGTTTTGTCATGATCACCCTGAATCCACTGAACATGCCATCTTTCTATGCTCGTAGTCACAGAAAGCTTGGTTTGCTCACCCTATTTCCTATTGTGTTAATCCTCAAGCTTTCACTTCTTTGGTGCAATGGATTCAGGCAGTGTGTATTGAGAAGGATATCAATCATGGAGAAAGATCCTCTTTTTACCACCAATGTTGTATTCTTAATGTGGCATATTTGGAAACAAAGATGCACTGCTACTTACAACCTTGCCATCCCAAACCCCATTTCAGTGGCAAATTCGGCCTACAGAGCTGCCTCTGATTTTCTAGCAATTCCCTCCAACCTTCAAAATCCAAAGCATCTGTCCTCAAGGTCTGCTACAGAAGTAGAAAGCCACTGGTCCCTCCCTCCTAAATGTGACCTTAAGATCAATATGGATGCCTCTTGGGATTCTTCCTCCTTAGCTTGCGGCCTTGCAGCAATTGTCCGCAATAGCTTAGGAAGGTTATTGGTGGTCTAAACTTGTGTGATGCTGCTTCCTCTGCTCTCGCTGCTAAAGCTCAAGCGGTAAACCTTGGCCTCACGTCTTCTTCTTCTTCTTCTTCTTCTTCTTCTTCTTCTTCTTCTTCTTCTTCTTCTTTTAGTTTAGAGTCTAACTCTCTCTCAATTGTCTCGGCTCTGAAAAATCCATTGTCGGTGATAAACTGGTCTGTGTCAAATGTTATCTCCTTGATAAGAAAAAGGTCCTCTCTTTCAACGAGTTAACTGGCTTTGGGCAAGTAGACTGGGGAATCAAGTTGCAGACTGGGTAGCTTCTTCAACCATGCGCAGAGTGTGTCATGAAGACTGGGTTTCCAATCCTCAGACCTCCCAGCTTCAAATCCTGCTATTCGATGCAAAATGGCCTCCTCCTTAAGGTTGCGGCCTCGAAGTGTAGCGTTTGTAGTTTATTCTTTCTTAGTTGGTAAAAGATACATTTTCACAGTGGTTTATGAGTTACTAAGAGCTTTTAACTGCGACTGGTAAATTATAAAGTTATTGCTCGAGTTTATTTTCGAGGTTTTTTCTAAACTCCTCAAATTACTCATTTAATGACTCGATGTTGTAGTTCGTGTCGACACGAGTCTCCCGGTATTTTCAGAATATTTTTTGGAGCTTCCGTTTATTTTCTGTGAATTTCAGAAGTTTACGGTAATTTTTAATTACCTTTCCAGTAAATAGTTTTTATCATTTAACTATTACTTTTTATCTTTTTTAAATCCGGACCGTCAGATCGATTAGAGTTTTAATCTTGGCCGTCGATTTCAGTATAAATAGTTTGGAGAGGGTTGACTTGGTCAGACCCTCCCCCCGAGTCTCTCTCTCTTTCTCTGCTTCTCCCTCCTCTGTCCCTCTGTCTTCCACCTCCGGTTCTTCTTCTCCGGTGAGCCGCCGTCCGATCACCCCACGTTGGTGCACCACCACCGAAACATTCGTCTTTCTCTCCTCAACAAAACCCCTAAGGAAATTTCTTCAAAGAATCCAAGACGAGGGAGATCGTCGAGGAGAAGCATGGCTGTGCTCATCGGAGTTAGGCCAACTTAGGCGACCTCTTGGCTTGGCAAGAGTAGGTGTTCGTTCCCCTCCTCTTTTCCTTCATTTCTAGGTCTTGGGTGTCTAATTTGAAGCCCTAATCGAAAGGTCTTAATTCTAAATTTTTTTTTTCTGGGTTTCGGGTTTTTGTCTTCGACGGTTTCCTCAAGCTCCAGCGACCATCTTGGGACTTCGGTGAAGCCGAGGCGAAGTTTTTTTGAAGCTTTGGAGGAGATTTGAGGTTGTTGTGGGTTTGGGCTTTGGCAGAGGCCTGGGGTGCTTGGCAATGGGGGCACCGAGGAAGAGGGGGTTGATTTGGCATTGGATGGTGACTGAGGTAGCTGTTACGAGGAATTGGAGGTGCTGCAGGTAGACAGTCCGGCAAGGAGGAGACCGGGAAGCTACTAAGCTTGACCTGAGGGCAGATTCAAGGTGAGTATGGTTAGTGAGGCTCCTGTGTGTTGTTGTTTTGGTGATTAATTTGTTGTGTTTTATTGCTTGTCGAGAACTTGGCGAATCAGAGTTTCCAAGGAAGTTATGGCCGATTTCCGGTAAGATTGCCGGAATCCGGCA